>JAQFZX010001686.1:0-26178 GCA_034682405.1 Hydroisotoma schaefferi | reverse complement strand
ACAAAAATCATATATAACGGACAAGGATGGGGAAAGTCATCTATCACTCAGTTCCCTTCATCTGAAAATTGATTCGCTGGAAGTAATCTCAAATTATCTACAACCTTAATTACTTCACGATAATTATCCTTGTGCTTTGCTATAATAATAACGACTATGTAAAGAATTTGAAATCCATATTTTATATGATATAATAAAACAAAACCTAGAGGATGACAATAACTGTTCTATGCTTAAGTCCACATATTTAGATACCGTTTAATATAAACTGCTTTCGTATTATCTCAAGAAAGCTACAATTTTTGTAATTAATAGAAAAGCACCCTGTATTAAACAAGCCTTATTTTTCACCGTTCCATTCTATTACTCATTTGGGGAAAGTTACATATTTTAGAATGTTCTGAATTGTTACAAATCTATTACGTGTTCTGCTCACACTGCAGCTAAATTAATTATAGATTTAGAAACCTGAGGATCCTAATCATAAGTTTATCTTTAAATGTGTTCTTAACGAAGCACTATGTTTGTCTTTCAGAAGGCCCTTTCCACACGATGTAGTGATTGATCAGAGCACCGAGCCAAAGGCAAAGTTACTCGTTTTGTCTCCAATTTTAGCTGCAGCAATTGGCAACATTTGTTAATTTCAACAAATATTTTCGTAGGGGCGTTTCATGTTTTAAGTAGTCTTAACTCATTAAAAAACTTCCCCGAACCCCAATGAAGGATATAATCTTTACATGAGAATGAGCATTCGAAACGGAAGAATCATACCACCAAACCTCATGCACCTTCAAAGTATAAAGTAAATTAACTCCCATAAAATTGGTGAAAGGTATTTCAAGAACTGGACCATCATAAAGATATCTGATATAAACTGGACTGAAGCCTATTTTTGAAGAAATTCGCAGTAAGACTAAAACTGTGAGTCAGTATGATCTACGGGAAGGCACCTGTAGTTTCAGGGTAAACCCTTAAGTTAATTTGGAACTTATAGTATAGCTATCCAAATTCAAAATGAAAGGTTCCTTAAACAAAATCAAATTTATCTTGAGTTTAAAAGGGTACCTATAGGACGCAGAGGACGAAAAGAGGAGATTGGAGTCGTGGTAAATGATTTATGATAGATAAATAATCAAATTAAAAGTCAGAAAAGTTTTCATTGACTTATGTGCTATTTTGTAAGAGGTTACTGAAAGGAACCATAATCCTAACTTTGTGGTACCAATTCTGCATTTTTTATTTCAATCAAAGATCTGGCTGAGTAGGAGGGAGTGTTCTTCTAAATCAACAATATAATAATATTTAATGGAATTATCTAGATTAATTAAAAATTAAATTATAGACGCATATGCAATCGAAATGCATCCAGTCTCCATGTTTTATTTATTTTGTTTCCATTCCGTTTCATTGAATATTAAAGTGCCTTGCCAATCAACAACGTTTTCGGATTTTTTTTGTAAGAAAAGTTAGTGCAGTAACAGAATGCTCGTAAAGGAGCTTTCACTTAAGAAGGTAGAATAAAATACAACTTCGCCAAACCTACAATGTCATTAATAAACGATGCAACATATCACATAGCGTATTTAATTAGCATTTTATGGTCGAATACACAAGCACTGCCGTCGAACCAAAGTTCTTGGCCATTTAAAAGTATTTTCTTCAGCTCATGCTAAATGACCATGACGTGCCTTGCCTTGGCCCGAGATTAATCATGTCAACGAAAATGACATGATGCATGATGATTTTTCCACGGTAACCAACCTAACAATTTCTGCACGACGTCCTAAATTCTAGTCGTTCACCATCGGAAGCTATTTGGTAAAAAAATTACCACGCATCTAAATTTTTCGTAGAATATACTTTTAACTCTACAGCAGAAGCTGTTTCAAAATTTTTAGTAAATTCCTCCACAATGTCTTCTCAGCCATCATACAACTACCAGCCCAATATTATGCCTGTAAATAGGTATAAAGATCCTACTGAAAGCCTCAGTGCCCTCAGTAAATCTATTGGTGGATTTTTTGCCAATAGAAGTTTTCGAAGGCTGTTTGGCATAATTGGATGCGGATCCACTGCGTTGGTTGCTTACTACCTGTACAGTAAGTACTCTGAATCATCCGACAGGAAGGACCAGAAGTCCAAAGAACAGATTTCAAGTCAAAAGCGACCTTTCGTTATCCCAGAGGACAAAATTGAGAAATATGATTACGAAGCTGCCACAAATAATGCTAACAACAACAATGAGGAAACGATCCTGCTAAGTGAATCAGAAGCGAAAGCCAAGAAACAGAGCGATATGGTCATTCTTTATCAAGTTCCACGAGGTTTCTTTACTCCAGCCGTGGCTCCTTTTGCTTTTAAGTTGGAAACTTTTATGCGTGTGGCGAAAATTCCATACACTGTAATTATATTGAAAATCTATAATCCATATTTTAGTAGAAAAAAGCACCCATTCCTACTAAACTCTTTGAATTGTATGATCATTCCTCGTTTAGGTACACCTGAGTACCACGTCGCATGAAGTGAGCACTCCTTGGATGCGCGTTGGAGATGATGAAATAAGGGATACGCACGATTGCATAAAGTTTCTTCAGAGAAAGTTTAACCTCAAGTTAGATGGAATGGCTTCAGCTAGCAGGAAAACGGCTTGTAGAATGGTGGATGCCGTTCTAGATGGACACTTGTATTGGTAAATTTATGACGCTATTTGAACTACGGCATTTCCGGCTTTAATACCTTGAAATTAGACTGAGAGATAAAACGGAAGATAAAAATGGCATGGCTAGATTAAAGTTTTATTTTTAACACCTAAAATTACCATACATTATGCTAGGAGATGAAATAGTCGAGATGGTACTAAAGCCGGAACTTCATTTAAGTTGGACGGATTTTAGTAAACCCTACTCTAACTTTCGAAATATTTATCAACATGTTTATAGGGCTGTTAGCCTTTGGCGTTGGGTATATGATGAAGGGAAATCGTTGAAGGATATCCAACCGATGTCACCGACCGGTGATGCGGTCCTAGAAACCGTAAGGGACCACGTTAACCGTAGTGCTTATTACAACGGTCTTGGCCGGCTGTCTGAAGATGAGGTTGTGCGTACGGCCGTCCATGATTTGGCTCATTTATCTTCTGTATTAGGTTTGTAACCTGAAGAGGTTTCCAATTCCTGGTCATACATTTGAAGCTTTTTTTTAAATAACGCTTGTATACGTGTATTTAGGAAAGCACCCTTACTTTTTTGGTGACTCGCCTGGGGAAACAGATTGTAATGCTTTTTCAATTTTTTCAACAATGCTGTGGAACATGCCAGGATCTCCATTTGAAATCGCGATTAAGAAACAAAAATCTTTGATTGAATATATCATCAGAATGAGAGAAAATTATTGGCCTGATTGGAATAACATTATCAACTCCTACGACACCAATGTCCAAGCAACAAAGTCATGTAGTCAGCCTTCTTCTACTGTTACTGTGCCGTCAAGAAAGGAAAGGGGAAATGATGAGGTTAGCCAATGCTTCACAGTCAATAAATATATTATTTTAAATTATCTAATTTGTGTATCCGACTTTCTATCTAAATAGGACAACCCTCCAACCAATACCGGAGCTTCGAAAATAACGTCTACCAATAAATCTAACCTCACAAACGATCAGATTGAAACGATGCAAAATCTTCATCGTCAAATCATTCTGCAAGAAATGGGAGCGGAACGCCAACGACAAGGTCAACTCTCCAGCAACACGCGAAGTCAACCGCAAGACCAGTTGCCACAAGTAAAAAGCTCTGGTGGGTTTGGGTACACCCTTAAAAATGATTCCGTTGCAAAGTTTGGAACCCTCAACAACCCCTCCATGTTTGCAGACATTAATGATAATTCCCAAGGTCAGGTATCCCAAGATGAGGTTTCGAACCCAGAACAATTACAAACCTCTCTGCAAAGAGCCTTAACTCAAACATTTGGAGCACAAGTTCGGGTTCGAAGTCAGGGTAGACTAAACAAATCAAAATCATATGGATTCCCCGAAGGATACTTCAATACAACTTCTCGCCCTGCAACAGCTATAACTCGGACGGCCACAGAGGGATTTCGCCTAAGCGCCTCTCAATCTCGCCCTAGTACAGCGCAACCCTATCATACCCCAGCGCAACAGCAACCTCAGCAACATCAGGGTCAGGTTTACAACCGACTTTATCAGTAGAAGGAAAGGTGTTGCAGTTATGACAAGTCGGGTTGACCGGAATTGCCATAAGGAAATAGCAAAAGATGGCTCAAGAAAGATAACCTAAATATGATTTTTTCTAAATTTTAGTAAACTGAAGCTGCAAAGCTTTCTCCATTTATGCATTTTATTGTAACCCTCAGAAAATAAATCCAAACGTCTAAAAGTCAGTGGTAGAAGGCATATGTCTATAAGCAAAGCACTTTTTTAAACTTTATCCAATTCCAATCCAATGGTCAACTCCATAGTGACTATAGTATTATCCAGCAGATAAATAATACTTCCATAGTAGAAATATTCGTGATGCTGTTCATTTAGATTCTTCAATAATTTTCAAGCAGACAAAATTTTTAGTTTTGTTCTAAATCAAATAATTCCATGAAATAAACTTGGTCCGGCCAAGGCACATATACTTTCCATCAATTAGCCAAAAACCAGAATGAATACGACATTTAAATATGCTCCAAGTGGAGTGCAATTTGACTACGTGAAACCAACTATTATTCCAGTTCCAACATTAATGGAGAAATTCAGCACCCAGAAGACCAAGCTGATGGATCAATTCCAAACGCTGATCAAAGATGTTGACCGTCAGTCACTGGTTGTTGGAGCAGGTATCGTCACAGCGGTTGGAATATCTGGAATATTGCTCTGGCAATTGCAAAGGAAAGGAGCCCAGTCCAAGAAGACTAGTAAGGCAGACTTCGATGTGGAAGATAGCAATACCCCCGTAAAGATCGAAAGTACCGGAACCCTTGCATCTACTGAAGCTAACGATAACGAGAAGCCTCGAGTCCTCTTATTGCATCAATGTCCTCGAGGTCGAAAGTCCCCGTGCATTGCTCCATATCCTCTAAAGCTTGAAACTTTTCTCCGAGTTCATGGAGTTGAATATGAGGTATACTTATCTTAACAAAATCTGAATTTAATAGAAACAATGGGTAGAAAATTACAATTACTTCTTGTACTATCCAAAGGTTGATTTCACTGGAGGCGAACCAAAAACTCCAGGAAGCTCATGGATAAGCTTGGGTTCGGAGGATGTCGGTGATTCGCAAAACTGCCTTGAATTTATTGTTGCAAAATACGGCTTGGAATTAGAAAAAGACATTCCTGCTAAAGACAAAGCTGTTTCAAGAGCCTATAGTCATTTGCTAGAGCACCATCTTTATTGGTAACAAACGCTCGGGTTGTACTCTAAAATATTGTCATTTTCTCCGGGTGTTTAAAAAAAGTTTTCAATTTTTAAGGGGTATAGCCCTGTGGAGATGGGTGTACGATAACGCCCGTTCCTTGGGGTGAGGATTTCTGTTAACCTTTACCAATATCTATTAAGCGTTTTGTATTAAAGATTCCATCTGTAAAATTCTACCCTAAACATTTCCAGGTCTATTCAGATCTTACCAGCGAAGACTGTGTCAGTGATTCCAGACGTTTGCCGTACTGTGGAACAAGCCGCTTGGTTTCATGGACTTGGGAAAAAGAAACAGCAAGAAGCTATAAATGCAGTTCTTGAAGATCTCAAGGCTCTTTCACATTACCTTGGTTTGTATAATAGCATAAAATCATCACAGAAATTAACCACTCAAAGCCTGAATGTAAACTGAATTCTGAATTATTTTAGGAAACAAGAAATATTTCCTCGGTGGCCAAAAAGCTACTGAGCTTGACTGCACGGCATTCGCCATGTTGGCTCAGATGCTATGGAACATGGATGGAAGTCCATTCGCACTGGCTCTCAAGGGTTCGTAAATACTCTGTTTAAAGAAATGAGAAATGACCAGTATAAAATGCAATAAAATCAACTATATATTTCATTTTCAGACTCGCATCAAAACTTGTCTGACTTTTGCTGGAGAATGAGGTAACTCTAATAATCTTGAATAAGTATGTACATAGTTTCCTACATTTTTATTTCACAATGATGTTAACCCCCGGTGTACTTTCAGAGTGCGATACTGGCCTGATTGGGAGAACTGCTTGAACAATTCAGAAATTCCTGAAGAATAATTCCCGAGCTAATGAACAAAACTTGAGATTCAGCCAAGGACTACTGCCTACTACCACTACCTTGACTGGACTTTGCCGGAAGTGGACCATGCAAAATTTTTGGTTAATACTATCTAAGCCTGTTTAGCTTACAAAGGCATACAAGAGATCATAAAGTAAATAAAAATGTGCTTATGCAATTCCTCAAATTCCGTACTTGCATGTATATGCTTAACTTATTTGCTCGAGGTCAAACAATCTTAGCCTGTCTTTTAGAGTAGTTCAGTTTTGCTATAACCATTTTCCAGAACCAGCTGAAGTTTGAGGCTAGACTTACTAACTAGTACTAGTACAACTCCTTACTTTACGCAGCTTACGACATGTTAGAAGACCTCATTTTAAAGATAAATGATATTGACCAAAGTTCAATAAAGTATAAAGTTTACTCAAGATAAGTGAACTCTACTCTACCACCCACCCATCTTAATATGTGCTCATAGCGAGTTCCCTGTTTCAATATTCGAAAATGTGACATGATATATAAAGCAGTAGTAATGGCATGAGTAAACGTCCAAGGTATTGACGTTACCCTTGAGTAAAGAATGCTGGATTTGTTTAAATTTTTTAAGTTTATTGAACAGTCACAGTCTATCAATACTTAAAAATCTGTCTTCCTCGGTAGCATCAAATTTTAACTCTAAGCATGGGTCGTGCAATGCTACCTTTATACAGCACCTATTTCCTTGTAATTTTTGTAACACTGCCCACGATTTGTAGGAGTAATTACATAGTGACGCGATGGGACGAGAATGAGTTATTGTCGTCCCTTGAGATTGAGGATCAGCTATCTCTATCTCGAAGTTTACAATCTGTCCTACCACCAGAACCAGAGTTAACTACAATTGAAACACCATATGAAAATTGTGGAGGGTCTGAGTCCATCGTAGACAGTGTTGAGCTAACTCCTTGTAACCCTGATGGTGACAATAATAGATGTGTGATACAAAGAGGACAGAATGCTACGTTTCGAATGAGCTTCACTTCGAATATAAATTCTAAAACTCTTCAGGCAAAAATTTACGGGGTAAAGGACTTCATTCCGGTGCCCCTTCCTTGCCCACAGGTAAAAATGTCAATGATAAAAGCAAGCTCCATGTATTGCTAATTTTGTAAGTAAACGTTTAAAACCATTATGCATTTTTAGCCAAACGCTTGCCAAAATTCGGGATTGAAATGTCCCATCCTGAAAGGTCATAAATATAACTACTCATTGGAGGCCCCGGTGCTGGAGAAATACCCGAAGATGAGTTTGAAGATTAAAGGCGAACTGAAAGATGATCGTGGGAACATTTTAGCTTGTGTTGAGATTCCTATAAGCCTCATCTAAAAATAGAGAATTATAATATTTTTTATTAAGCAATTGTATTAATTGTGCTCTAGTGTACGTTATTTGTGCAATATTATTTAAAAAATTGCTATCCGAAAATTAATGAGTCAGTGATCAACTTAATACGGAACAATTGCATATTAAATATGTCCCAATTTTGCTTTTGTAAACTTTTCGTTCTACGATCTTGTTTCTAATTGATTAAGCATTTTCTCTTGCTATTCGATACATAACTAATTTTATTAATAAAGCCTGGCAAACCACGATATGAATTTTTTTAAATTATTATTCGATATACATTTTTACAAGACTTTATTTGTGTAGTAAAAGCTACGTAAATTATTTATAAAATTGAAAAAAGCTTACTAATCCCAATCTTATTGCTTGTTTGTAAATCATCAAACTATTCTACATCGTAATGTACCATGATCAATGATCATGATCATAAATCTCACGTGAAATGTTTCATACACTCTTTGCCCAAATGTTTTAAGAACATGATTTGCTTTTGATTATTTGAAGAATGATGAAAGTAAACAAACAAAATGGTCATGTTGACTTGAATGAAATCACGCCACAGCTAATGAATCAGTTTGGTATTATAACACGACGGGAAACAAATAATTCATATTAATTTCCTATTTACTCAATCCTAAGATTTAATCAGTTATTTCTTTCATTGGTTTGCATCCCACCACTAAATGTTAAGTTAACTATTAGGCTATATTTTATGCATGTTATGTAGAAGTACTTGATTCTAATGCAGTCTTAAAAATGTGATCACATTACGAAGAAACATGTGTACTTTTAACCTCAAAATGATGGGAGACCTATGTAGTAGTTTCACATCAGAGTTCTAGTTAATCTAATTTCTCGTCTAACAACGACCAATTACATACTTACCATCCGATCCTTTGACTACTTTAAAAATTGAATAAGGCAATAATATTCAGCATTAGTTTTTTCCTCGTGTGTAAGTACATTTTGTCCATAAAAACCAATGTTGAACTTTATTAAGCAAATATTCTCATGGAACATGAGTGTATGACGACTTCGTTATATGGCTTCTTCGTGGACTTCGTATGCTTTGTTGACTTCGTGCCACCACGGAGCGATTTGTATTTATAGATTAGCTGGTGAGTTAATACGACTTTGTGCAGTGTCCAGTAGTCCACAGAACAGAATATCATGTCAGTACCAACTTTACGGTGGTTAAGGTAGGATTATTTCTTATTCTTAGAGTAATACTTTTCCCTAGTCTCAGTTTCCATTTTGTCGACTACCACTGCAAGTGCAACGCTTGTCATACACATTAGGTAAGTCTTCATTCATTGGGAGCATTCGTAGTGTGAGTTTTAATAAAACACTTATCACTATTCCTTATCGGAATATTTTATTGGGTCCGTCCTTTCATTTCGTTCAAACCAAGAATGGATGAATCGTAGGATAGTGATAGTATAATGGTAAAGGATTTCGTGTTAAAGATTCCCTAGACTTACTGCCAGAAAGCACTTCCTGTAAATTATCTTATCGTAGCATTGTACAACTATATTTTTAACACCCTCCGACAAAATAGTAGTTTTTCTTACTACTTTCGAAGAGATGTGTTAGAAGAGATAATGAGATTTTGATCATATATTACTTAAGTCTATCGCATTCATGAACTAAAAAACCAGCCTAATACTTTTAATCCTCGCATCCTCGCAGATATAGCACAATCATGGAAAAAAGATGCACCCTAATTACGCTGGCAATTTGCATGACGTTTTTCGTGGGAACGGAGGCACTTCCTAGGGCTAACCGACCATATGTGGTTACTCGGTGGTACATGATGACCGGATTTACTGAAACACCGTACTCGGACTGCGGATCATCAGCTACGATCCAGAAAGTTGAAGTTATCCCTTGTGACAATGACGATGCTTGTATTTTGAAGACTGGGTCTAATACAACCTTTAACATTGACTTTGCCCCCAAAGCTGGTGCTGCATCTTTGAAGGCTGTAGTTCATGGAGTTGTTGCGGGGTAAAATTGATAGCTTTGCATTAGACTATTTTGATATGATGTTATCAAAGAGTAATTGAATAATGCATTCTATGCTTCTTTAAAAACCAATTAGGGTACCAATGCCTTTCCACTTCCCTCAAGAGGATGCTTGTCAGAAATCAAACATTGACTGCCCTATTACTATTGGTCAGACCTATCATTATTCGGTGCAACTTCCTATTCGAAAGAGTTATCCCAAAATTAAGGTCACCGTTAAATGGGAATTGAAAGACGAGAACGGGAATGACGTTGTTTGTGTCGAAATCCCAGCAAGACTTCAATAAAGCTGACGTGAATTCAAAAGCTCATATTGTGAAGTTATTACTTCAAGTTCAGTTCACGTTGACTCTTATAAGGATTCTTATATACATTTAATTTACGACTTATTTTAATATTAGTCATTGGCATTCTTTATTTAGGTGGACATTTGTTAAATTAATTCAGTACATTTTAATGCCACAATAAACGTACTACAATATAAATAAGCATTAGTTTATACTTTGTCGATGTTACTTATGGGTACTGCCCCTAACATAATACGTCCTGCGGTCAAGTAATAGATTTAAAGATTGGATTTCTGATCATTTCTTAAGCTAAAGCAAAACTAAATTTAGCTGGATGAAATTTTCAGAAGTTTTTTTCAGGATTGCAACCTGCAAATGTTCAATCAACTAGGGGTTCAAGCTGAAGAGAACATTAATTTAGTTACGTAATCAGCAAATATATTTCAAAAGACTACTGGCAATACATTGTACGCACTTGAAACATTTTTGAAATAGGAATATATTCCTTATTTAAAATAGCAAAAGTTCATTTTTAATGCAGGAGTAGTTAATTTCAATTAATTAATCCTACTCTTATGAAGACTACGACAATGTAATTAACCTGCTTCTAATTTAGTTATTACCACACAGCAAACTACGGGTTGAACACTGCGCTTATGATCTGGATCTAAACTTTGATAAGACCAGTATTAAACGGTGATGGGATAACCTAACATAATAGAGCTTAGAAATTCGTACTTTTGCCAAATTGAAGAATACATACCATCAGCATACACAGACAAGAAGAGAATGAGTAAAGCAGAGCAAAGAACAATGAGATTATTGAACCAAGTTGAAATTGAGCCTCAACATGTGCAACTGCAAATGGGAAAATATGCATGGTAAAGCTCCATCCACAACCAACCCCAATACCCACTGACCTAAACCTAAACCATAGAAGCTTTATTGAAATCATGAAGAATCCTAAGGCAGTGCTAAGGATTCCGTAGGCTATCACACTGACATGGTTAGGTATCAGCTTATTCAGTCAAGGGTTGCGAAAATTGGTATTCAAATACCACAGTTTTTGTAACATTGTAAGAGAAGTTGTTCGCAAACAGCATCCTCCCGAATTATGTGGCTAGATGATCGATTACTTTTGCAAAAAATAAACTCAAGCCCGTCAGATAATATGTAATACAGTTTTTTTCTGTCTTCCAACGTGCCTCACGTTTTTTGCTATTTCAAAAATATAATATAAGAACCCTAACTGTACGAAACCCAGAGCTTACAGGAATTCCCAAAGCTCTTAAAGTATATTCTCCTAATCGGATAAAATTGCCATTGAGTAAGAATAATGCATTTGATTTAAGTTTAATGGGTGAATCTTGCAAGTGTTACCATAATTATTCCAAGATAAACCTATTATAATTACATACAAGTTCACTGTTTAACCTTATAATTCTTAAGTTTGACTATTGTCTAACTAGGTTCTTCAAGATCTACTCATACAGATTAAGCTGTTTACATAAACACCATTTAATCATATAGTTCTTCAAGCTTCTTTAACATAAAAAAACCTTATATCATATGCACAATCAGGAATGTTTATCCACTCTAAAAATTATTAGTACTACCCTTCTTCAGTTAAGAACTACAAGCGCATAACAGACTACGAAAGGACTTTATATTAAAGCACAAAAAGCTTAAGATGTATAAATACCGATTTTGTTGCTGCCTACATACCTAGGACAAAACCACAAATGAAGGAATTCACGAGATTCCCATGCTCATATGCTTTTACCATTACAGGTAAGCAAAAATGGGGTAGTTTTATACTAGCGTAAAATAAAAATTTTAATCCTCACTCTTCTAGGCTTAAAGCAGTTCCCTTTATGAAGCTTGCTTTCATCGTTAAATAAAACGAGCATGAAACTATCACTCGCATCCTATAGGCGTTTTAAAGCTAGTTAAATATATAATCCATATGCATATAAATTAACTTATTCATAACATTTTATGATACCATCATTCCTCCCTTTTCAGTGAAATGATAATAGAAGAGTTACCAATTATTAGCATTACTAGCTTTATAATATTACACTACAAACTTTAACCAAGTATAACGCTAACTTGCCTGCCCAGCAAAGTTGCTGCTGAAAAAGTCACTCAACCAAAACTCTAAGCTACAGTCTTGATAGAACCTTCACAGGAGTAGCTTCCTCTTCTGAAGCCTCATCCTAAATTACTTACATTTACATAGCATAAATAGGAAATATAATACAGAACTACACTAAACAGAGGGCTGCGCTTGATAAGTCATAATGGGGTCGTTTAAATAAGCTAATTTTGAAATTTCCAAATGACGTAAGAAGGGGTTTGGTGTTTTTGCACGATCTATTTGACTCGTTGTCCTTGATTTCCCAGTCTCATTAGTTTTTACTCCATTTATTACGCCTTATTGTCTCTGTTCAATTAGAGTTTTACATTGGTTTTCATCACAAGGTTTTAAACAAGTCAAGGGTGATAACCTTTTCGGCACATGATGCCCAAAATGATTTAGAATGAGATTTAGATTCTGAATTGAGACTGAGACTCATTCGTGAAAAACAACAATCTCGGGAAAGACTTAAATACAGAAGAATTACAGGAATGAATGGCATGAAATTTATAGAATTTTTGCTATTGTGAAATAAATTATATGGCAAAGGAAAACTAGAAAAGGTGGTTAATTTCCAGATTGGATCATAATAGGATCCAATAAAAAGTTTCATAAAAGTGCCATCGCCCACCATGGTATCCAGTGACGAGAAGCTGCCCCTAGTTCAGCGAGAATTATTAGACGTGAGGAAATGTGTGAAGGAGAGGTTGATGCTGGTCTTTTCTTTTGGAGTCGTAGCTTTATTCTTCATTTCTGGTGAGTCTTATTCTCAGTCATTTATTAACAAGATTTTATCACCCAAGTTTTTGTCTCATTATATTTATATGATTCACAAAATCATGATGCATGTTAGAGAGGGTAGGAAAGGCAGTTAACATGGATATGTAAATGTATTTGCATGTAATTTGTACATCATATAGAGCGTTCAGCGTTATGAGACGAGAGCTTCAATTAATGTTCCTCCAGGTCCAGAAATGAACAGTAATATTTTTACTTAGGAATATACTACGACCTCTATAATTGGACGGAGTTAAAAGATCGCTATGTTTTTTCCTCAAATTAAGTCAATAGACGAATAATGAACTAAAGTAGTCATTACGTAATGCTTATATTTTTGGATAAAACTTTTTATTCAAGTGTGTGCGTATCCCGATTTACTCAATAAATGTATAAACTAATGTCTGCGTTCTTTACAGTTTACGATTCTACTAAAATATAGGGCGAAGACATATTAAAATAAACGTTCATCTCACCCACACTTCAAAGTTCATTCGTTGCAATGATTTTCATCTATTCACAGTATTATTGTCTGGTCTGGGTAAATATTAGCAGGTCATCATTAAAAGTGCAGACGGTATATTTAAAGACTGAAGTTAAACGTCTTTCATACCGTCAGACCGTAAAAGTAATATGCCTAGAGGTATCATTGATGTATTTTGTACTTGTACTTCATCGTTGAAGTGGACAGACTTCCTCAATCGTAGCCAGTCTTAGCAATATGGCATGGCAAGATAATGGATGCTCTTCATTTCATTATTCTAGTGATAGTAGTTAAACATATGCGTGGATAGATTCATGGTTTAAATTAAAATTTATCTCGAAAAATCTCAAAAATTAAAATGAACATGTTGAATAACAAGATGTTGTCAACATCAAACAACCGAATGTAACTTAGCCACCCTCGCAGACTTAAAAAACATAAATTAACCATTTAAACGCCTAAAGCTTCATCAATCCTGATCACCGCAGCCGTCTTAGCTGAGTTGATTACTAGAGTTGATACTAGAGTCCCAACTGGCTGTAGTAGTCTAATTCTGAGAGCATATAATAAGGCGAAAAAAGTATCTTTTGCAAATGAAACATGACAAGATATAAATTAGATTTTTTATATTCTAAATCTAACTGTTTCAGTCGCTTCAACGGATTGGATAAAGACAGGAGGATTTGTAGCTGCCACCACGGAATCAAATGTTATAAGCAATAATGTGCCTCTGCAAACCTCAGTGAGGCCACCATTAGCTGTAAGAACCACGGATATCTACACCAAAGCGGTAGAATATGTGGTGAATAAAAGGCGTCGACAAGAAAAAGAGGATAAGGACCATAAGCGTTATCTTCAAGAGTACAGGGAACAATTAAGTTTACCTCAACTTGTACATTACTCTGATAAGAGCAATAATGCCCATTACACGGTTCTTGGCCAGGGAACCAGTAGTGGTAATTATAATAAGGGGGTCAACAAAACCGCCAGTAACATGACCCTACTCCTCACTGAAAAAAGAAGTTATGACACGTTTGAAAAAAGCACAGGCCTAAAAATTGAAGATCGGATGGGATCTCTTGACGTTGACGAGGCGAGAAAAAATGAACAAGAGTTGAATGATTTGATTGTTGAAGCTACGAAAGACAACGGAACGTGGTCAACGCAAAGATCAACTGGGGGCAGATCCCTTGATGGAGTATCCTCTATTTTCAGTAGATTTACTAAAGTTCTTGACTTTAGCAGGGTTGTGAGGGAAATCGAGACTTCCGTTATGAGTTCTGTGAGTTGCACTGCATGTAGAGCTGGTAAGTTTTGGTTATGGATGATTGCTATAATTTACCTGAATTAAACAGGCGACAGCTCGAGTTTTTATACTCTACGAGACTTTAAACTCCGTGTACGTACTGTGACTGTATAAAATATGTGAGTATGTCGAATTAACACGTAAAAGAAGATGGTACCATCACATAACCTCGAAACTGAGAATGGGATGCAGCTAATCCTTGAGCAAACATTATAGAATAATGGCCATATATAGGATAATAAATCTTGTTGAAATAATAACGAAGGCTCCGCAGTAATATTAAATTGGCTTTATTTTGTCCAAGTGAAGATGATGATTAGGAATTAGGATGTTGACTTGAGTGGAATTCTTTCTCCGTTCTTACAATGAAAACAATTTAGTATATACTTTAGGTAGTTATATTTTTTAATGTCCAATTTCTGTAGTGTAGTTGTGCATATAGGAATGTTTATTAAAAGGGTGATTTTTTAGGAAGACTCTATGCATACTATGAACCATCCTTGCAGCGTTGGAGCTTCAACGTATGAGACATTATCCAATAATTGCATGAGATAACTGCGTGCGACTGCAAATCCTTGGCATTTTGAATGTTAAGATTAAGCAGTTTTATTAGAAATCAGCTACACAACATGATTTATAATTACAATATTGTCCACGACAATCGATGCATAAGCATGCAGATGCAGCTTGGCGATTATGATTTTACCAGCTTGACTTCTAAATTCTAAGACTGTGCAGATGAAAGTTCTTTAAATTATCAGTGACAAAGTAAAAAATCTACGATGGCCATTCATACACAATAGTTAGGCGAGTGGAAATGTTAAAAATAGATCAAATTCTAATTAACTTGCACATCTGCTTGTTAAAATTATTATAATAGATTACTTTGATAACTACTTTCTCTATCAGATATCATGTCATAACACTGCCACGTACAATGTTATCAACATTACACCATTACAATACATAATACCGTGATCAATTCAGCAGTTTAACGGTAGTAATTGTTGAAATGCATTAATAAATCCTAAAGGGATACCCCTCTAGATCATTGGAAAACTAAATTAACTTCATGACTGTCTACTTTTAAAGTGGTTGTTAATACATTTTAAAAACGTTTAAAATGCTGTAACAATACATTAAAAAACTATTTTTAATGCCCAACAAATAGAAACTGTAAACTTGTTATTTCGTCTTATGAAAAGTATAACATCTCAGAAGGCTTTACGGAAGGAATTGACTCCAGGCTGACTATATTAAATGAGCGAAGCCTTAATGTATTCTGAAATTTTTATCTACAATAGGAGTTGGATTACTAAATCACTACGTCAAAAGTGGAAGGACGAATGAAGAAATCGCCACCGCTGCTTTAAAACTCTGTGTGAACCTCAAGTTACAAACTTCAAGGGTGTGCAATGGAATCATTGGCCTTTACATCGTAAGTTGATTCAATAAATGTAGCAAGTGGTAAAATCAGCTCGTAAAATTCCTCAAACAAGGAAGTTCCGCTGATCTCGAATCTTCACTCTGTCAGAAGGTCAAGGGGGGCCATATAAAATTTATATTGCATATGAAACTGTGGTCTCATTGTTTGAAGGACGAGGTAGTAGAGGTCCTTAAAGGAGTACTCCTGGACTCAAATGACATTTGTGCACTGGTTATTGGCGAGACTTGTGGAGAGCCTGTCTCTCCCAATTGGAGATGGTCAGTCCATTTTCCTCCAATACCCAAACCTCCATTTCATGGCTATCCTGAACCTAAGGTATGTAACCCTTCGTCTGTCTGCTGTGAAAATATTTATCTTGAAAGGATTAACCCTTTGGTAGAAAAGGTTTGAACGTTGGTACATTCTCGTCTTTTTGTTTGAAAAACACTTTGGGTCGGTACGGATATAGAAAAGACTAGGTTACACTAACATAATTTGGTTCACTGCATTTCTAAGAAACGATACATTAAGTCATTGTTGTTGTTGAAAGTCCATAGTAGACCAATACCTGTTGATTGCCATGAATAGAGATAGTACAGGTTTATGTCCATTTCACTACTCCACAAGTTAACTTAGATTTGTAGACTGCCTATAATCAATTCATGAAGAGAAACAATTCGCATTTTGTATCCTCTCAAACCACTGAACCGTTACCAATAATGTGTACAGCAACCTACAACGGATGAAGAATGTATTCAATTCTATATTTAGATTTGTCTTATGTCATGAATCATGATTTTACAGTAGGTAAAGGCGAAATCTTGACATGAGTTATGCATACGACTTCTTCTGGTCTGTTACCCTTTCTGTCCTAATATTCTTCAGAGATATCCTTCCTAGCTATATAGCTGTATCATTTACAGACACTTGTTAGTTCACCCAGGTGTGGGTTACAAAATGAAGATGAAGATAGTTTTGCATGCGAATATTAACAACATTTATCTACTAGGATTGATTTGATGTCTGCTAAGAACGAAAGTACAGCTACTTTTTTAATGCTGCAAGTAATTCTTTGAATAAAAATAATTATCTTCACCTATCTTCATATGAATCTAGCCTGGAGCACCTCGACTTAAGGTTTTGCAAATCTCAGACACGCATTGGGATCCTTACTATGAGCCAGGTAGCAATGCCGATTGCAATGAACCTCTGTGCTGCAGAATAACCAGTGGACCGCAACCACCAAGACCTCATTTGGGGGCTGGAATGTGGGGAGATTATAGGTGAGTATTTGAATGTAAACGCACCGCTGTTGACCCCGTTGTTGATTCTTTTGACAGTAACAAAGTTTCACTATTATTATATTATTTTAGAAAATGTGACACTCCTCGACCTACCATTGAGTCCATGTTTGAACATATTAGCAGAAATCATCCAGTAAGTCTTAGTGATGCTTTAAATCATAAAGTCAAATATCAGATGGACAAATGACTGAAAGGATGTATTGCATGACATCTGACATGTATGCTACTTAGTTTTCATATAATGATGTTTGTGTAATAGGATATCGATTACATCCTATGGACTGGCGACATTCCAGCTCATGATATATGGAACCAAACGCGTGAAGGCAATCTGAAAATGATCCGTGATACTGTGGATTTGTTCACGCAATATTTCCCACAAATACCTATATTTCCTGCCTTAGGAAATCACGAAGGATCCCCAGTCAATAGGTGAGTCCTTTTGCTGTGCATGATATGCAAATGCAAACAATAAAACACGATATGCATTACCCAGCTTTTAAGACTCAATGTTATAGCGTGGAAAAATAATTCACTCTCATCACATCCTGCGCTGCGTTAAGGATTACTACAAATTACAATGGCAATGAAGATCAGTGGCACATGCACAGAAAGAAACATTACATTACAGGGTTAGGCATGGTGGTGACTTTTAGATGTTTAACATTATCTCAAGGAAGTTTTGCTCTACATATTGTTGGTGCAGTCACATCCTTTCATATCCCACTTGCTTTTGTGACAATGAAAAGAGATGTTTCTTACTTTTTACTATAAAATACGTAACATTAACACACTTACCCCAAAATTCACTTGTCATGCTAATTACAACTAAGACTATAGTGTATAAAGGATGGGCTACAACTACCTTTGCATCCATTCTTCGTAATGCAAAATGTTAAAAGTGTTACTGTAGTACCTCTAGATAGTGTATACTTAAATGATTTCAGCGTTTTTCACAATGAAAGCGATAATATGAGGTCAACTTCAACTGCTTACAAAGTTCGGGTTATAATAACTTCTTTAAAATGTTTTCAACTAGCTTTGCACCTCCTTGGGTAAAAAACCAACAATTTTCGATTGACTGGCTTTACACCGAGTTGCAAAATGACTGGTCCCGGTGGCTCCCTGATACAACTCAAAGTACGATTCGGGAAGGTGCCTTTTACTCCACGATGGTCAAACCTGGGTTTAAAATAATCTCATTGAATACAAACTACTGCAACAATAAGAACTGGTAGATTCTTCTCTCTGAAACCCACTTTCGACAAGGATGTACCGTAATTTTCTAGACTTATCAAAATATTTCGCATTAGGTGGCTGCTTATCAACAGTACCGATCCGGTGGATGAATTGAAGTGGTTCATCTTCGAATTACAATCATCCGAATTAGCCCAGGAGAAAGTTCATATTATAGGACATATCCCACCAGGACACCCTGATTGTATGGCTACTTGGTCCAAGAATTATTACCAGATTGTTTCACGGTATGAAGCATACTTACATATTTCGAGTCCAAGACATTTATGGCTTTAATAAAGGTATGCTAAATGGGTTTAGATTCGAGAGCACTATTGCTGCCCAGTTTTTTGGTCATACTCATTTTGACGAACTGGAGATTTTCTACGCGATTGAGGACCCTTACAGGCCAAGTAGTGTAGCTTATATCGGACCTTCTGTAACCCCATATTATAATTTGAACCCAGGGTACAGACTTTACTTTGTTGATGGGGACTACACTGCTTCAACTCGGGTAATGAAACCAAATTCACTGAAATTATTAACATCCAGTAGACGTTAAATTGAATTTGACAATAATGAATATTGAAATTGAAATGTAACCTACGTTTTCATAAAACTCCATTTTATGTCTCTTTATATTTGTAATTTCATTATTACAGACAGAATAGCCATTTTTTAGAAAACATTCATTTTGAATCTGCGGATTTGTGAATTTTCATTTATTTTTTAATACGCCGAAATTCTGAAAACTTTATGGTCTATTTTATTTAAAAGAGGTATTTAAATGTCCATGTATTTCGCTAATCCTTGCATTTTCAACTTCTAGTCTGTAGTAGATCTTGAAACTTGGGTGACAGACTTAGGTGAAGCAAACAGAGTTCGGGCGCAACAGTTGACGTGGTACAAGTTGTACTCTGCAAAGGCAGCCTACGGAATGAGCTCATTGAATCCTCTACAGTGGGATGATCTAGTTATGTCTATGTACAAGAACAGAGATCTTTTCAATTTGTACTACAGGTAAGATATTGGATTTCTTAGGGTCATAAATGGGTATTTGTGCATCATCTTGAGGACTCTGGGTACAATCCTTGGGGTACCTTTGTGGGGTAACACTTTGGGCTTTGGGGGACGGGGAATGTCTCGTTGTAAGAATTTGTTCACTTTACCGTTTCAGATTTTACAATAAAAACTCCCCCGTAGCCCCAGTATGTGATGAGGAATGCAAAACTCGCCTTCTCTGTGATATTCGGTCTGGACGAAGTCATGCAAGGGAAGAGTTATGTAAACCTCGACCAGTTCACATCCGCTCAAGTCGAGGGGGGCTTGCAGAACCTAGGCCGCAAAGTAAAATGGTTCAATTTATGAATATAATTTCATCAGCGTAAGTTGCTCAGCATGGCTTGGGCTTTTTTGGGCTTTAATTTTTAAACTACCTGAACTATAATAATAAGAGTAGTAAAATTGTTAAAGTATGGACCATGACATGGAATTCATAATCACAAGTAATTTTTAATTTCAGATTCTCTTCGTTAATGGGATACATAGCATATCCCTTTGGGTATGGTTAATGAACATGACATTTAGAAGCTTAAAATTCCAGTCACAAACCATTCCGTTTGCTTCAAAAGATGACTCTAGTATAAATATTGAAGAGAGATCGACAAAATTAATGTGTTCCAAACTACAGTTTCAAAGTTACCATTTTTATCAGAAGCGTGCATAAAGACAGATTGACAAAAGTCAAGGCATGGTTGGAACTGGACTGATGCGACTGTACCTCCTCCTCAAAATATTTAGAAAACTATATATAACTAACCAATTCACATGTTAACCTATAAATTAGTTCGTTATTTAGATGAACTATTTTTGTTGCCATATTATAATGCAATTTTTGTTTTAGTCTTCCATTTATCTGTTGGTTTTTTATTTTATTTGCCAAAAGATAAATAAGGCGATGGGAAAAGACGCATACCTACCTAACGCTAGAAATATACTTTACTTTTGATTCAAGATTCGATGTAATGTTCTGAACATCTTTACGAAGAGTTTTATGCGGCTATCTAAAATGCATGTTATATTTTGAAGTTGGTAATTAATAAGCCCATCGTTTTATGAGCTATTTTGTGATATCTGATATTTTATTTTTTAAACAATGAATTGACTAAACTTAACTAAACGAAATACGCATTGCATGATTAAAAGATGAATTTAATGCTTCGGTTGACGGTTTGTTTTTCATCTGTAAGTCTGCTTATTAATAAGCCTATTGAATCCATGCACAAACTACGACAAGCTTGAAGTATAAGCAATGCTTAAAATATATGAAAGTCCCGACTTAACACTTTAACGCCCATGACAAAAAATTATTTTTCTACAAATTTACCAGTATAAGAAGGGTTTCTTGGGGCTTCTTAATTTCCTTACATTAAATATTATTTAAACTTCTTCAATGCCATCGTGTCTATGTCATAGACATGGTTTGAGTTTATGGAGTTCTAAAATTAAACGTGTATGCCAATATCCCTCTTTGGTCTTCGCCAGGTTAGCATCTGAATAGCACATTTATACCTTAACAAAGACAATGCATGTACTCTACAATTTATTGGCAAACACCTAATTTTACTGGGACCAAGGGACGATAAAAAGTACTTTCAGAAGAAGCATGGGGAAATGATATTCATAATTGTAATTGGAAGGTATCAGTTGCGGCTTTATTTGCTGTACGTGCAGTTTAGTGGGCAATATATGTTTTATGAAAATGAATGGTGCTCTTCAATGAATACTATCTTCAAACCGAAACCCTGCTATTCCTAACTTACAGATTATCGTTTCAGGTTAACGACTCATGTATAGATATTAGAATGTTCAACATATACCACCACCCGAGACGAAGACCGTACTGCTTTCACCAAGCAAGTGGAGCATCTCACATCCTACGGCCTACACAGAGTAGCTTTCAACAACGTTATGCAAGCCATGTTATAGATAAATGATCTAAAATTAAATATGACAATTTTGTTTCCAAATCAAAAGATTGCAAATGAAAGGAAATTAATTTATAACAGAATAAATTGATGAATAATGAATGAATAAATAAACATTTTCTTTCGTTTATCCATTGAATGCGGCGGAAATGCTTTGCCATCTAATTGAACCCTGATAAAAGATCATATGCAGTTTGAAGTTAACGCTATAATTAAAAGGGATACTTTATCGGAAAACTGTATACTCTTTATTAACAATAGAATAAGCATCTTATATTTACAAAATGCATTATAAAACTAAGATCAACTTTTTTAAGGCTGACTTACGACAGTAAAAAATATGCTTAGTTAACTTACAATCTTATTAAAATCTCAATTACATAAAAACAAAAATACTGCTCAACAATTACTGTTCTCTGCAACTTGGGACAATAGGTAAAATTACGAAAAATACAAGATCGTTATTTATCGCAGGAGGCTTTGTTGTCTCATTATCAAACCAGGACGAAAGTTATTTCAATGTATCAAATGGAATGCTAAAGTTACAATATTAGTCTTTTATCACTTTCATTACTCCAGATATTAGGGATAAATATACTCTGTTTTTATTTAAAATTTATAACGCAATGTAAGTGGAGCTATTTAAGTCTCTAGTTAAAACAAAGATAAATGAGTTTTTCTCATGTATAAATGGATTATGGATATGTGCACTACTATTAAATCGATGAAATATTGTATGTTTCATAAATATTTGTTCATTCTGAAGGAATTTACACGTTTGAGCAGAACTATAAAAAGCGTTTACATTTATTTTGTTCGATCGTTTCTTTTCGCAGTGTAAGTAAAAAACTTCCTGTATTATGGAATATACATTCAAAATAAGTACTTAGCTCAACATTATAAAAATTTTCCATCGAACTCTTTATCTAAGCGTATCGTTTGTCAACAGGACAGTAGATTAGCGTAATCATTCCTGGTTTAGGCAGTAATAAATTCTAACCATTTTACTCATTGAACTCTCGATTTTAAGCGTCATCAAGTTATTTTTAAAAAGCGTATTCATTGGCTTATCGAACACAAAACGAATAATAACTTAAATTATAGTTTGTACATTTCTTGCGGAGGTTAAAAGAGTTATTTGTATAATTGTATTATGCATAGAATAGTAATAACATTCGAGTTATTGTACTTAAAGCGGTCTTGTATTGGATTTTGCAGGCACTTATTAATCTTAAGCTACCCTATCATTCATTATCAAGGACACATTAATCCGATAATATAAAGCGTATAATTTAATGAGGTAGCATTAAGAAATATAAAGGGACATTATTAAGCGTATAAATATAGTTATAAAATACTGTTTTGACTTAAAAAGTAACAATATGTAGATGAGCTACTACTACTATTATTACCAAGTTAAAAATATTTGTTGTTTTTGGAGCTCTTAAATTTGATCACCACGCATACGGTCAACGATGTAAAATATCTGGTTTTTAAGCTGAGAGAGCAAATTACTAGGAGCTTTATCCATACCATAATGAACAAACTGTAAGAGCATTTAATGAGGGTTTACGTCTCAAGAGGACGAGGTATATAATATCAAAGTTCTCCAAACTTAACTTACACCAACCTCGTGTCGGTGCATGCTTGCAACTAAGCATTTTTATATCACAAATTTACAAATACCAACATGCATATTACATTATAAATCCCGAATTCAAATTACATTTGCATACGTAATTAAAAAATTAACATCATAATTTTGCTATCCTTCGTAAAGATTTTTTACAGCTTTTTTCTTTACTGCTAGAGCCCTTGCCTTTACATTTACCCTCAGAATTCACAGCCTTCTTTAATTTCTCACTGATACTACTCTTCGAAGTCACTGATGTTCTCACGTCATCATTGACCACTTCGAAAGAGTCGGAGTCAATAATTCTACAAGGTCTTCCTCCATGCTCACTCATTAAACAGTTGGAACAAAATCGAAAGGAACAGTTTGGATTTGGACACTCTAGAACAAAGCTGTCATTTAAATTTGGACAGCTAGACCTAGATTCAAATGAGTACAAGGCTGTAGGATGGACATCAATATTTCCCAAACTTCGGGACTTGGATTTATCGGAATCATTGAAGGACTTGTTTCGAGTTGCAATTCTTGAGGATGACATTTCCGGAAAGTATGACTTGCTGGCATCTCTAAGAACACTGGCTTCTGAACTGCTATAGTAGTCACTTGTCCAAGATTGGATCTTAACTCGGTCTTTGGAGGCGAGTAATAAGGAATTCTGGCTTAGGGACTCGCTAACACGCATATTTTGCTGTAAATCTTTACTTGGACTGATATTTGAACTCAACTCCTCATGCAAACCACTATCATATACGGCAACACTAGGGTACTTGTAAGTAGATAAAACAATATCATCTCCGTCATGCTGAGTCGTTTCAGTTATTAAGGTAGTTTTGTGTTGAGAGCTATTTCCGTCTTTATTAAGCGTATTCGTAGATTTAAGTTTCTTATGAAAAACTGTATCAATAGGTTTACTGATGAAACAGCGCTGAAAATTGTCTGCGAGCTCAGGTGATAAAATCAGATTAGGATAAATCTGTAATGGGTAAGGACTGGATTGATGCCGTTGATACCCACTACTAGGAGACTCATCAGGTTGTTGAGGTGATAAAATTGATTGGATGCTTTTACTCCGCCAGTCCGACTCACTTAGCGGACTAAACATACCGAAACTACGATTGCTGAAATCTAATTTGCAATTGACAGAGCTTCCATTTAAAGCATAGGACTCTATAGACAAATCAATCGTAGACAA
Source organism: Hydroisotoma schaefferi (assembly GCA_034682405.1). Classification (NCBI taxonomy): domain Eukaryota; kingdom Metazoa; phylum Arthropoda; class Collembola; order Entomobryomorpha; family Isotomidae; genus Hydroisotoma; species Hydroisotoma schaefferi. Next base: position 1,759 of record JAQFZX010001686.1, on the reverse strand, counting down.
AATGTCATTTGGCGAATCAGCTTTAAAATTGTTCCCCTCATTTATGGAATCCGGACTTCCTGTTGTAGAACTGACCAGACTAGGTGACAATATTTGAGTTAAAGCGTTTTTTTCTTGTACTTTATCGCTAAAGCGGAATACAACTGGTGGTGGTTTGGATTTCGACTTTGACTTCTTTCTTTCTGGAACAACTTCATTTTTTTCATCGTTAGGTGTTACAACATTCATCCTAGAAGTTAATCTGCACCGAGTGGCTTCTAGTTTACTTTTGGCACCATCAATTTGTTCTGTTAGACTCAATCCAGGCGTAATTGGGGAAGGCACTGGACCCCGGCATCTTCTGCACTGCAACAGTCTTTGTCCCTTCTCTAGACTCTTTTCAGCCTGTACACATAAGTATCACAGATTGAAAATTACAATTTCTTGGCCTAAATCTCAGCTTATGTACCAAACTCTTACTCTGAGAAGAAAAAAAAATTCATTCACTAATTCCCAACTGTTTCATTTTACCTCTTCAAAACTCTGAAAACGAGATAAAGGCGTTAGAAAATTTCCACTGTCTTCTTTAGCAGCAACGGCTTCAAATTTCCTGAATAAGTTTGTGACTTCCTTCAACTGCAAACAGCCAACTTTCTTGTCACTTCTGGTCTCCCGATTGACTTTGCTCTTTTCAGGGGATGGAAGACTCTGAAAAAATAAATATTCGTTGTAAAAACGATTTCATTCTCGTCATTTCTAAACCTTTTTTCATCCTATGCAATTTACGTTTATACCATTCACATCAATCCAAATGCTTCATTTTGCCTCATCTCTCAGATTTAATGCGTTCTTAATCTACTCCTTATTGGTTTAGTTTCAATTCAATCCAACATCCCAGAGTCGCCTTACGTGTGGAAAGAATGACACTAACTCTACATCACTTAAACTAACTTATCGTGCTCTCTTATCTTGCTTAAAAAATCATATGAAAAGAAATCAGAGAGCAGCAGATGTCTAATACAGCAGGTATGAAATGAAAAGTAGCTTATTTTTGATCGGCGGCTGCATGTAGAAGGGAGCGAAAGTAACGTAAGGTAAGTTAACCCTCCATCCAAGTGCTAGTGCATATTACACATATACCAACATAGATACAGAGACAGCAGACAGACTAAGAGATGATATCATTTATTTAATACAATTCATGATTATCAACTTTTTGCAGAAGCCAGTTTCAGTTAAAACAAGTCACATCCCAAAAGCACATAGCGAATTCGGCACACTTCAAGTAAAAAGTGAAATGACGAGAACATTACAGCATTAAGCAACAAGAACAACCAACGGCAAAACAGGACTAGTTATATAGTTATTGCCTTTCTTACATTTGCATTTCATGGAAGGTTAAGTTTTAACGAACTTTTATTTCCCTAACTGTTTACACACATATTAGATCAAAAAGTAAAGTATAAAAGTCTTAAATCCTCAACTGAATGCAATGACCACTTTCGCTATCTTTCCATTGAAATATGAGATATGTGGTGTGGTGACCATTTAGTAAATGTTTGCCGTTTTTGCCTTTGCTCTGCTCGGCTTACTTACCGGGTTCAAGTTACGATAAATAACCATTACCTCCACCAAACCATTACCAACATAACTATAACTAGTGTTGCCACGAGTCACAAAAACTACAAAGCGAGTCGAGTCACGAGTCTCTCTATGTATTACTCGCGAGTTTCGAGTACTCGAACGAGTTAGCGGGTACTCGAATTTTTAGCGAGTACTC
>JAQFZX010001685.1:0-26178 GCA_034682405.1 Hydroisotoma schaefferi | reverse complement strand
CCCGGTTTAATTCCCCATGGCAAATCGGAGTTTGAAACAATAATTCCCCAGGGGAATTAAATCGGGAAATACGGTAGGTTTTAAGGGTTTGACAACTTGGACATTTTCGACCTCCCCCACGGGCTATAAACCTTTTAGATTCGAGAATAGTTACTTTGAATTGACCACTTTTTTACCAAACTCCAAAACAGATTTTTTGAGATTTTTACCCTTGGGGGCTGGCTTGACCCGCTGGGTATCAAAACTTCGTCTGATTGTCACCAAATTCAATAGGGCTATATCTTCAACCTGATAAGTTTACTTACCAAATTTGGCCTTAGACAGGCTAAAAACTAAAACTCTAAACTAGGAGTAGGCTGCCAGGCGGGCGTAACCCTAAAATATGAGAGGAGTGGCTGCCAGGTGGATGCAACTCCAAATTAGGAGTAGGCTGCCAGGCAGGCGGGGGTTATTCTAATATAGGGGTAGGACACCAGGTGGGAGTAATTCGGAAATAGGGGTTGGCTGCAAGCCGTTGGTAATTCTAACATAGGGGTAGGCTGCCAGGCGGTAGTAGGATAATTCTATAATAGAGGTAGGCTGCCAGGTGGGCGCAACTCTAAAATATGGATGGTAAAGTAAATGTATAATTGGGAATGGCGATGAGTGCTATTGTAAAAAGTGGGGGGTGGTTTAGAATGAAAAAGCGGGATGAATACCAAAGCGGAGTGGTAGGCTTCTCGCCGGTCATCGTAGACGGCCGCCAACGTTCTTTACTAAGACTAAAATTTGACCCAATATCGGGTCCCCGTAGGCTAGGAAATAACTAAAATCCGGAGACATGGGTTTTCTTTAGAATGCTTAACCTCTAGTAGCCTGTATTTGTTTATATGCTAGATTCCTTCTCAGAATGTGGTTTAGTGCATTGTATCTCGTACATAACAAATTTTCCCGAGTTGATAATCCCAAGTCGGACGGAAGGGAGGCAGTTCTCTCACTTCAATAAGATATTGAATATCCAGTGGTGGCAGAGTTTTTGTCCAAATGACGATTGACTTTAGTTATCTTATGATAATCTATAATATGTTAATTGTCTAATGGTTTTCCTCTAGCCCTGACTGTATGAATTACCATGTATCGATCCTAGGCTAATCTGGGTAAAGTGACGGTAATGCTTATTCAGCCCAAATAGGACAACTGATAACATTTCCTTGGATTCCTAGTTAGAGTCCTATCTTACCTTTCCTTCCTATCCTTTCCTCGCATACATCTAGCGGGTATGCGATGATACCAAACTTTGTAATGATAATATATGCAATGAGGACCTTGTAGCATAATGACTCCGAAATGGGGTGTCTCATTGTATCTGACCATTTTTTTTAATTTTTTTTTGACGGCGACGTTTTGCAGCAGCTTTCTTGATAATCGTCTTAGATGAAAAAAAAGCTTTTCGTAAAGGAAGGAATACCTTTATGAAATGACATCTGTATCCTGAGTTAGACCAGCTCATAAATTTACACTAAGCTATGTCGTGCAACTAAGCCAAAATATTCCGTTGGAATGAAAAGCATGTGTTTATTCCCGGTGTCAAGCTTCCCGTCGCCGCAAAACCCTGTCGTAATAATATATAGTACAGCTAATTTCAAGATTGCTCCCGTCCTCGTGTCTGTCTGGCTTGCTTCATGATGTCAACTCTAATTTCTGGCGTGTGGTTATGAATCTGTGGAATCTACAATATTATTATCACCCTCACTCGGTCTCTAAGAACGTAAAACAGGAGCCAACGCCTGTCTGTAGTAACATTCTACATTTCTAACTTTTTCTACTACTTCTTTTGGGATGAAGGCTTATTTTTTATAAACACCACTCTGGCCCCTCCCAAATGAACTGCATGTTGTTTAAGATACAGTCAATATAAAAGGAGAACAGGTTGAGTGTCATAAAAAGTCGAGACGGAAGAAAACACGAGTAAATAATTTTTGTGAACTTGTGTTCAGTTTCAGTTAGTTATGTATAATTTCATGTTACTTTCTTTACTACCTTCCTGAAGGGAGAGATGCAAGACGAGAAATAAATAAATAACACAGTTTTTTAAACATACGCAATAAAATACATCCAGGGAAAAAGTAATAATGATCCGACTCGACAATATTGTCTGTTCAACGGAAATTCGAATTAGTAAGCATCCGCAAAAGTTTATTTCTCGCAAAAAAAATCAGTAGAAGTTCGTAAAAGGAACTTCCGTATTAAAAAGTAAAACAAAAAGAGCTCCACTAAATTTTCTGCTTCCAGTTTTTACTATTAAATTAAAAGTTGGTGGCACCAAGATTACTTTTCTTCCTTTTCTTTCTCCAGTTCATGGCATTTTGCTTTATATTTCGAGATTTTCTGCTGTCATAAAATTTTTGATGCATATTTACAACAGGGTTTGACAGATAGATAAGGTTTCTTTTTTTATGACTGTAAGAAACTACTTGTGAAGAAGCAAACACCATTTTCAAAAAGTAACATTATTCTTTTGTTAAATGATACAAAATTTAAAAAAAGTGAGATAGAAAGACATAAAATTACGAAAAACATTCTCAGCAAATGAAAAACTGAAGCAAGAGGATATTCATTATTGCTGATTGTCTATTTTACTCTTTATTTTTCTCGATGGAAATGTTAAACTATCAAGTTCAAAATTTAAATAAAAATGTGCTTAATATTGACTTAAATTTTATATAAAAGGGAAATTGAAGAAGCAAGCTTGGCTTTAGATTACAATTTCAATTTCTGCTATTTAATTAGCTTCTTTTGCCTAGCAATACTGGTTTTCATTGCATGTGGCTAATCAGGGCTGGAGGAACAAAACATGAAATTGAAATTCTGTACTCAGATACTGCTCTCTGTGCCAACTTCTATTATTTAGTTCTACAATCATGAATCAGAATTGGTAGACAGTCCTTAAACCTACGAACTGTATAGAAATTCAATCTGACAGCCCATGTTCTAGCTCTAGCTAACATTTTCCCGGAAGTAGACAAAGCTTCATTAAATCCCACCCTGAGGGAGGGAGTTAGGAAAGAATTCGGATACTATTACGTTCTAGAAAATTTTAATGAGAGAAAGGATTCCGTGGTATTTCAAGTAATGGCTGGAGTAACTAACTCCAACAGAGGTATAATTTAAACAGTGCATTGATCTATTAACCATTGAACGTTTCTGCTATAAAACAAGTAAGAAATAAATTCTTTGAGATTCTGTTTACTGCATTAACCCTTACCCTGCATTTTTATTAGGCATTCATGATGTACATAGTACATGAAGTTACCTTTTCATACATAAATACTTGCCGTCGTTCCAATAAACCTATCAGAGAAAGCTTCCCATTTATCCAAGCTTGTGGGAGCCCAGCCCACCACAGGACATAGCTCTCTGTAAATATTTACTTTGCGAAAATTAATAGATTAGTTTATACACTGAGGAGACAAACGTCAGCGTATCTATACGAAACAGACCTTATTATTACGAAACGTAGAGCCAGTACTGAGTGAGTGTACTGGTCAACAATGCATTCATTTTGTCTTGAGAGTCAAACAATGGCAACCTCAAGAATTTTATGAGCTAATTGAGCTTAAATTTAACAATGAAGTATAAAGTTAGATACAAGGATCGGGATTGTGAAGGCATACGCGTTAATTGGGCTGTAAATTGAGCCAGAATTTTGAGTCAATGAATGTTCTCTCTGCAGTTCGCGTTTAAAACAACGTTAATATATATTTTTTTAATATTGACTTAAAACGTCTACGGTTTTCAAGAGATGAATCTACCTCACTGTAAAGGCACATGCCGCCTAACCCCTTGAATCAGCCATAAGTATTTTTTTGTTGTTCCCAAAAATCATTTCAAAATATACAATTTCTGACTAGAACGTTATACATTCATAAATCTCTCAGCAACGTTCACATTACAACACATCTATTCTAATCGCAATCTCCATAACTATTCAACACCATACTATCTTTTTTGGTCGTATTCAAAATTCATACTGCATTTTATTTCACCTAACCCTTCCTCTCCTCGGTTCAAATTTATGCAAAGCAGATGCCAATTTCAATAGATTGTAGTTGGTACAATAGAATACACTTCTCTGCATAAAAACCTTGTTCTGACTATTTAAATTTACCTATTCACGTACTGGAACTAAGACACGACCTTCTAGTCTAGTCTAGTCATGTGAAGAAAGCTTGCTCCCCGTGAGTTTCTCCATTTGGACAAATTCCCATGCACAGAGCGTTTCATTTTCCCGTACAAGTCCAAGTTCTCCATAATAAAATGCGTATGCACGTCTGTTTCCTTCCTTCATTCTGTTTCTATTCCCCTTTCCAATTTTACTTGGAAGAATCTATTCAAATCGATGCTTGTCGTCGTCCCGTACCTACTAAAAAGTTCTTCCCTATTGACATGTAGATTTAGCTCCTTATGTTATATTCTTTGCCGGGAGGGAATGAGCTTCTTGAAAAGTTGAGTAACAAATAAGGTGAGCATACGATTTTGTTATTTTTATGAAAGATGAAGTACAACTTTGTATGCTGAGAGGATCGTTTTCATAGTCTTTTTTGGAAGTTTCATTTTTTCTCACACGTTATTCAACTTAGTGAAGAAAAGACACAAAGAAGAGGAGATATGTCCAACTGTGATTTAGATGAGGCTTAAGAACCCTCTCAGTCTCAGTTTGTAGAAGAATCCGCACTCGACTGGCAGACGGATGGAATCATGCACACACACGCAGTCACACTTTCACTGTTATGACTCGTTGAGAAAAAAGCCATTTTGACAGTAAAGTGCTTAGCTTACACTCTCAAGACATTTTATACTTGCCTTGGGTTTTAGGGAAAAGAGGTGGCTGCTGCTACAACTAAAATATTGCATATAGAATATTACTTTATGGTTCTAAGCTTCTGTGGCTATTATCACGTAGTCGTTCAATATTTTCACGTATTACTCGCATATTTTCCATGTCACTTTGAGTTTTCACTCTTCAAGAAGTTTGACTAGTTTGGTTGAGGCTCACGGCGTCTATGTTCGTGTCTTACTACGTGCTGGGTGCATCGCTGGGCCTTCTTGCTTGGAGTTTTGGAGTGTAATGCATTATGGCAGGTGAGAATGCAGAATAAGGTAGGAAATTTGAGGTGGTTTTATAATCTATATCTGTGTAAACACTAGACGGATAAGCCCACATCATATAATTCATGATCTTTAGAACTTGGCGGAGCCTTATAGAGAGACCTGCTGCAACTATGAAGCAGATAAGCAGAATATTCAGTTAATACTGGCTACTGGCAGAGTTGAGCCAGTTTAAACTGAATTCTCGCGTGACGCAGTTGGCTCCATTTTCTAAGTCGATGAGACCAATTAAAAACAACCTAGTAAAGGCCTATTAATTTGGCTGACGTAAACCATCAGCCATCATGTGCCATCAGCAGCGTGGTACAATGTCAGAGAGTAAACCATAAATGAGCCACCCTTCCCGCGTTCCCATGTAGCATCATTCCCGCATTTACACTTCACGCCTTTTCCCTTTCCGCTAATCCTTCCCACCACTACCCGTACTCCGTCCACCCGCTTCCGTCCCCGTCACCTTTGCCTGGCTCCAATTTCATTGCGATTTTATGCATTATAGGTCCCTAAATATTCATGGATCTCCTTGGCTTGGTAATTTGCCTTATGAACTAAAAGCTGTTCCTTGACCTTTCCTATAAAATGACGTACTGCACGTCCGAACGATACGACGCGTTTGGGAATGCATTGCGGTCACTCACACACAAACCCACACAAACCCACATCTTGAAAGTAAACGCAACTGGATTTTTATTTATATGGGTTTGGTAGAGGTATAGTAGGTTTGGTTAATCTTTTCCTGTTCATAAGTCTCTGGGATTCTAAGCATCTTGTATTTAATTGAGTTCTGACAGTTAACAGTAAGACTTTATAAAAGAAAGTTCATACGGCGACGGGACTAAGGGTGCTAGGATTGGGATGCTACCTTATTCTTAGTCATATCCGTCTTTATATAGTTGGAAATACTATTTTGAGATTCGTGTGGAAGAAAGGGATTCTATAATTTGTCTAACGATATTTTTGGTTTGCAAAAATTCTATGAATAGTAATAGCCACTTTGGATGTTTAGTTAAAGTTGAAGAGTTTTTAGAATACATTTACTTAAATCTCAAGGAGCTTTTCACAGGAGGGAGAGGATATCCAATATATTTTTGATGTTCTCAAGAAGTTGGATTGACAAGACGTCTTATATAATCCATAGCGTTTCGCATTGTAAAATTGAAATTTTTGGAATTTGAGGATCACGAGCTGCCTCGGTAGAAGTTGGATAAGATGGTCGAGTACTTAACTTGGATTGAGATTTTTTAGCTGGGACAGTTATTCAGTATTATATTCCAAGAGCAAGCTCAAGGGTCAGAGGACTGAAAGAAATAGACTGTCAAAATTGAAATTCTTGAGCATAACATTGAAGTGAGAAGGGGTTGTCTTATATACTGTATGCTTTAAATAAATCAGTTGTATTAGTTTTTAAGCCCTTCGTGGATTATTCTCAGACTTCGCATATAAATTTCACTGGTGCTTCGTATCCTGAAAGTCGTAAACAGGTTGGTATCGATAAATCATTCGAAGTAGTTTTATAGTAACCTCGATTTTAAGAAATTCTTTTAATTCAAGCAAGGCTTAAACTACATCCTGGTCATTTCAACTTGAAGAGCGTAATTGTATTACTAATTGAGCTTACAGAAATACAAAACAGAGGTCAATATAGCCTTGGAAGAACTAAGGCAAACAACCAAATTGTACTCGATAGTCGAAATATCCAAGAATAAACCAGTTACTCATCCATTTGACACACTCCAAGTAAAATCTTTTGTTATTTTCTGTGATCAATATAAACTCGCACGAAGCCCTTCAAGTTGATATGATCGATTAGTTTTGCACAATATGTGCCCACACATCTTTCGCAATATAAAATCAGCATATCAACACATTTTGTGCTCACGAAATATTTGGTCCCAAAACATAAAATCTACTCTCGTTCTACCAATTTAAAAGTAAAGGCCATGCAATGTAGTGGGAACATTAGCCGCTCTATAATAACCAATTCATGTGAATTTACATAAAAAGTAACTCCCTTTAAGTTCTCAGCTACGCAAACGAAATCCCATATAGAGCTAGTTCTACAATCAAACTGTTCACAATGAATATGAAATACACTCACTAGAAACCCATTCCCACACGCTATAAATTGTGAGTTTCGGGCATTTATGTCGGGTAATATCTTCGTTTGATCAGAAACTCTCCTTAATTGACTCCCACTTTTTCCTGGAAGGAAAAACACCAATGGAAGTCTTTCAAATTGATTAAACATGCTTCCAAGAAAGGAAAGTGTAGAAATATCGTTAGACAGTTCAATTAGCTGTCAAAATAGCTAATATCATCCGAAATTCCAATCACGCGTTGACAGCCCAACCCTCAAAAGTAGCAAGGTTTACTGGGTGGACGTAGACGTCTAAAGGAAACTGATGACTGTGACATGAAAACATACTTTCTCTGCTGGTTCAGCTAAGGACAAGCGACAAGGCCCAAAGGCAAGCTGAATAACGGTTTAGGTCCAAAGCTGCCATTCTAAAGCTGCTGCTTCTCGAGAAAATCGTTAATCTACAGTTTAAAGATAGACAGTCGAAAAGAGGATGGAATAGAGTATTACATTTTTTCCAAGAAAGGGAAGGAGGAAGAATCATTGGTCGGACGGGTAACCTTTGCTTTTAGAAGAATCTTATCCGCTGATCCCATCATGCTAAATCGGGCCAGAACATTGAACTCAAAAGCTTTGTTTGTAGAATATTGATGACTTTGAGTGCGAATTTTGGTCATGCATGGCAGCCAATCCCTATTTCATTTCTCCTTTCACTTTAGTCCGTTCTTTTTAGAGTAGAAACTAGGTAGCAACAGCTAAAAGACAAAGTTAATATGTTTGGTAAACCTATCAGGCGCATAATTTGGATATGTTCATACAATTTTATTGGATGGGAAAGGAGTTTTTTTTTCACTTTTACTGGGAACAAAAGCGGCGTCAAATTTTCTTTTAAGGCTTTCCTCCTCTTCTCTTTACATTGGATTGACTTTCATTCAACATTCATGAATTTCCTTTGTGTTCCTTTCCCTCACGAGGTTCATCCTTTTATATCCTGGTAAGGCTTCTAAGAGGTGTAATAAAATCATCTATTTATTCTGTTTTTTTGGTCGGATTGGATTAAATGAGTTTGGGGTTTGTTTGTTGACCTAATATTTTTATGTCTTGGAGAGTACACAGACCGATGATGCTATTTGTGGGTTTGTGAAACAAAATTTTGGTATCAAAATCCGTCAATTTAGACTAAAGAGAGTTAAATACCGCAGAGTAACAACATAGGTAGCTAAACATATGCAGAGTTTCATTAGCTTCAATAATTAAAAAATTCAAAGCTTAACAGGCCACATAAAGTTTAGGTTGAAAAAGTAATGAAAAATGCTTTCTCTCCACAATTTAAAAGACTAAGAGCAACCATAATCGAAATAACGTGCATGCACAATTGTGTCTCCGGTAAACCTGCATTCGACGGATCATTTGCATCTTACAAACTCCTTCCATCTGCTTTCCAATCCCAATTCCCAACGAACCTGACCTGAGCTCAAGAGAAGTTCCACAACTCAACATACATAACATTGAATAGAGCAAAGGTTGCAATAAACTTGCAGTATTTTAATAAGGAAACCTAGACACTGAGAAAACCCCTCTTGTTATGCTTCTAAAATGTCCCTATTGTAATCTATCTTAAGTACTCCTTTGGTGCGTAAATTTCCCTGTAAAACATCCCAGGATCAATTCTAACTGACCCATAATGGAGCCCTTAATCCGTCTTTCATTTTCATTCTTTCCATCCTATTCATTCCTCTGCCTCTTGTACCTACCTATTTTTATCCTTCTTCCAAATACCCTTTTTAGTAACAAAAGTGCTTAGCTACCACCATTCTTACTTTACGAAGAGGGAAAAAAGAGAAGAAAGCAACTCTAGTGCTAGAAGTCGTGGAACTAAAACTGTTTGTATACATAAAAATGATAGATGGTTGCGAATGAGCGCATTTAAATGCCTAATGTTCACTCCCTCGTCGTATATAATCGCTCCTGGATTTTTCTTGCCTCTCTCTCACAGTATAGAATTTTTTATCTTTCATTTCCAACACTTCACACCATCCTCCTTGTCAACATTTCTTGTAAAACTGAAAGAGTTATATACACTAAGTTTATAGGACAGCCCAAGAGGATGATAGTCCACAAGAAAATGTTATCTTTAGCCAAAAACCACAACTCATAAAGGATTTATTTACTTCTCTGTTCGATTGCATGAAAGGCTGCAGCTTAAGGATGCAAAACTACTCATGGTGTATATACCACTTTTTATAAGAGACGGTTTAGGTTTAAAGGTTTAACCACCTCAATTAATGGTAAGTTAAAGTTAGTATGTCTAGTTTGAAAGGAATTAGCATATCCCTTTGACGATACGATGCTCATATATGAGTCTGCTTTTATGTTGTTTTTTTAGAAACAAACATGAATTTTAATTTTGTGGGTTTATCCTCTTCCCTTCGTGAAGTGAAAACACATGGGAAGAAAACTTTTAATTCTACTTCACATCCCCCATTGCTTTGGGATGCTGTGTAATAGTAAGAGAGTATTTGTTTTTTTTGACGTTTGTTGTACGTCTTAAACTCAATTTCCAAAACTAATGCAAAGGGTAAGGAGAAACTAGAAACCTCTACTAAATGGGAAGGTTATGTTCAGGTTATACTATGGTTTCGACATGAATCTCTCCTTTCAACAACAACGTACAGACGAAAATAATAATATTTTAAGGAAATAAGTGTACTTCAAATGAAGAGAGGCAGGCAACTAAGGTGTTTCTTTCTGGTTCGTGACTATAAAAAGAGGAGCTAATACATAGGAAGTGTAGGAAACTTCGGTGGAAGCAAACTAGGAAACCACAATCTGAAAGATTTATTTTAGCAGTAAGCAGACAGCAAGCAGTAAGTAGCACTAGGAAGGCTTCTTCTTTGCCCTGGAATTTTTTCTACTAAACGGATTAAAATTTCTTATACGTTTCGGCACGACTTAGGGGATTTCTGAGGAAATTAATATTAATATCCAACATCAGTTCCATCCCAGTTGGTTACTTCCTTCTTGCTAAGTTGTTTCTTGAGTCTTGAAGAATCATCAACCTATCTTCCTCAGGCAAAATGTTTATTTTCTTATTACATCCAACAGCTGCATTTAATGCCGATTTAATGAAGGAATAACTAACCAGGAGAGGTAAATAAAATTTTAGTAACATAGAACAGACACTTATTCCTTTATTTTGGCCACTGTATATGTTGTAGAAAGATAACTTTATCCTGTAGAAGGAATTCGTAACTCAATTCAGTTAGAAATAATAGGGTTGACGGTTAAAAGTGAGATACCAACCAATGCAATTTTTAAAAACCTTGAAACTTTAACGGAGAACCATACAAAAATAATATTATCTGGTCTGTTGCCATTTGTGCTTAGATCAGGCCTACTTACTTTGTTTGGTATTAAAATAGTACACTATATAAAAAGACTACATGCTTTCTCATAAATGGTTATATCTTTAGAAGCAAAGAAGTAATGAACTAGCAAAATCCCTATGCTTTGACAAGAAACATTTAAAAACTTTTAGTCATGTGATGAAGCTTTTTGAACTCTTATTTAAAAAAATAACGGATGGAAAATAAAATTGAAAGGTTTAGTCCAACCGCATCGGCAATTTTGGGTAAAGCTAAACTTTCATGTTCAACAATATTTAAGCTTTAAGGAAACCTTTTTATTGTACAAAAAGCTATGAGGTAGCCGGGACCATTACAGACCAATGATAAAATAGTGGTAACTTCAAGTCATCTCAAACTGAGTTAGTTTGGTTAGAAGGCTTGTGGTGGGGGTGGTAACTAACGTCTACTATAATATACTTCATATCTCAATATTGTATAATGCGGAAAATTTACAGCAACCCACTTTTTGATGAAATTACTTACTAACCGGAAAAACTTTTTATTAATAGCAGCACCAACCAACTCAAAAAAGTCGAGAGCTCGAGGCTGTTCTTGGAATACATTTCAACCAGAAGACGCCTTGCAAAAAAGTAGGAAAACGTAATTTAAGGGGAGGATTTTACTTTGGGAAACTTGGGAGCACAAGGCTTACTTTTTAGTAGATAGGCTATCGTTACTTTTTGGCTGGATTTATCCCTAGGATAAGATTGCTTCGACCCTTGCCTATTATATTAGCTACTACGGTTAAAATATCTAACTTAAGGTTTTAGCTATAAGTAAGTAGTCGTAGCGTTGATATGAACAGTGTATCTGCTAACAACAAACAAAGACCATATCAGGGGAGAAGATTTTATAAGGATAGAAAGATCTGGATCTCCCAATGGACCCCTGAGTGCGAAAATAAATCTCAATTATACCATCTGAAAGTTCTAATCCTACTTTGAACCTGTCACATCCAATAGGGTTGCTTGTTTATTGAGTTTTGAAACTTATTTGAACGCTTAATACGCTGCATTACTTTCCCCTCACTTATCGACCGAGTTGACCCTTTCCTTTATCTTTTAGGTAACCCAATATAGATTGCAGTATAATTTTACAATTTTTTTTCTTATCTTTATATTTATTTCCGCTACAATAATTTTTTAAGTTTAAACAGCACAGTGAATATAGAAGCTTCACTGTGGTTTAGCTTGTTATTTTATTATTAATTAATTAGGTAGTGATAAATTTGGAAAATCAAAAGAATTATAAGTAAAAAGAACTAAAGAAGAACTATTATTCCATTGAAATAATTATACGAAAATTGTTAGCCTCAAATGGCTTTAAAAGCCCATGGATATGTAATATAATGCCATGTAAGAGCTTCCTGCGAAAATTAATGGTAGTCTTTGAGAAGTCAACGAAGCCAAACTCAAACAAGTTAATTAATACATTTATGTGGAAAAGTTGTGATTAAAACGGCCGTCGTAGGTTCCTTAGGCAAAGACATGTGAAAAGATAATAAATCACTCGAAGCAGCTACAGTTACATTCAATGGAGTTTCAATCTAAAATTACACGCGTAAAAGTGAAAGCAGCCTCAGAGGCTAATCAAAGAACGTTTTAAGTTGAATAAGACTTTTTTAAGCAAGCAAACAATATATTTTCATCCTGTAGCTAGATATGTTTTGCAAGAAAACCTGTTAGACTCGACCTGTTTGAAAAAAAGTAGAATAGATGACTAGTATAGCCCTTCCTTATCTTTCTCTTTCTGTATACCAACCATTATAATACGCTAAATGTTACGACCAACCAGTTTAGAGCTCATTTTCAGTTAAGTTATTGAAGTAATTCACTCTTCTTTTACCGGCGAAACCTATAAAAACAAAATCCATTGCATCAAGAAATTCCGGGTATTCCGGGTACTATCACACACACGATTTTGCAATCTCAATCTAGCTCAGGACACCAAACAAGAATTGAGTGAGTGAGTAATAATATTAACTTACTCATTATACATCTACGTAGCTGGCTTACATTACCACAAGATGCACTCTCGTTATTATCATAATCCAGCCAGAAATACCCCTGGTGAGGACAACACAGCCAATCGTTTCGAGTTGTGCAATTCTATTTTAACCCTTTTTAACTAACAGTATACCATCCTCAAAGCTAGGATGTGGTATGTAGCACGCATAATAGCGGTAGTTACATAGTTGCTTTATGTAAACAATTAGTGCCGGAAAGTAATCTACTAATAATTGCATAAATCAATCCAATTTCCACATCTAGGGCAGAATAAATGTAAGCATTTAGTAGTCTCTCTATGTTTTCCTTTCAAGCCTGAGCAAGAGGAAGTAGCCGAGAGCAGAAACTGAAACGAAACTCACATTGAGTCAGGAATTATTATTTGTAAACGAACAGGGTGATTAATTTCCAACGAGGTGGCTGGTTGGTGCTCTCTCCTGTTTGAGCAACACCAAATAAACACTACGCTCACTAATGTAAATCATCGATCTCATGATTGAGAGAATATTTTGCCAAGCTTGGCTGCCCGTGCCCATGTCTCTATTTGTATCAACACAACTGGCTCAAGTAGCTAGTATCTTTTAGCATAATAGTACCTAAGTATAACAGACCAAGTCCTACAGTTAGTACTGCTTTGTGCCGTTTCCCCATACTTCTCAGAGACATTTGACTAATTGGTTTGTAAATCATGAAATCCTAATCACCGGCAGGCAGTCGCTGTTGGATGAAATGCTTCGTGGAAATAAATCCTAACACCGCTTCCCCAATGCATTTCAAAATATTAGGGCAGGAATATTTACCAAGGCTAATCAAACGCACAAGAGTAAAAAGGTAGAGTACATTGGAATCCAAACCCACCCCACGTAATTAGATTGGATTGGGCTTATAGCAGCCACTCATTTAGCTGGCTTAATCATTGAGGGCAAATTCTAAGAATTGGAAAGTTAAGGCATCTGCCTATACAATCCAGTTCCATTTGTTGTGTGCTATTTTTGTCACTGGGAAAAGCTCGTCTTCAATTCAAAGAAGTGTCAAAAAGAGAAAGGTAGCGTGGTTAAAGTAGGGTAGACGAGTGACTGACTAGATTGGTTTCAGCAATACTCATCTCGCTCTTGTGTATTTACTTAAGACTATGCTTTTACAGGGGTAATAAAAGCGTTATAGAGAAGCTGGGGCTTACCTTCTCTTTCAGCGAAAGTGGACATGATGATAAAATGTATGACAAAAGCGACTCCCAGAAGAGTCATTGTTGTGGATAGGATCTGCGCCATTTTCCCACTTCTTGACTTGTTCGTTGCCCCAGGAATATTGGAATTGGTAAGGTGGATTTGGCAGTTGATCCCAATAGGAGGCTGGACTTTGTCGGCTACTGTTTTTCTTGTTGTACTACTTTGTGTTGAAGAAGAACGGGTATTAGTATTGTTGATTTTATTAATATTATGAGTTGTAGTGGAGCAAGGACAACAAAAGGGACAACTGGGGTTTGACAAGACAGATGAGAGAAAGCAAACACTGCTGCAGAGGTAATTAATTGGATTCGCTTTCTCAATGACTCTCCGTTTCAGTTGAATGTTTGAGAATAAGGATAAGGAATTTCTTAGTATGCTCCAAGTCGGATTTCGGAAGGCAATGGATGAGACAGGTATTGATAATTCTGATGATGAGGATGATGATGATGTCGTGAGGTTGGTTGAGAAATTAGTTTTGTTTTCTTCTTCACAAAAGGAGATTTTTCCCTGGATACTTTTATTACTGCTCGGAGTACTAGAGTTCGTCCGATACATTTATGTCAAGAGTTGCAAAGGTATTGTACCGTGGAACGGGTAGCCGGGTTGTGTATAGAAATTTAATATAGGAACTGGGGTAGGGCAATATTTTTAATGTGTTTGCATACGAGTTGCAAACACGGAAATGTGCTAGATGTTTCCTGCTCTAATTCTTCTGCATAGGTATCATCCTTGGAATTAATATGATTGTTTACTTACACGTGTTATAATTAGTATAGCTCAAAGGTCAAGGAAGAAACCTCAAGAGATTTATAGCTCAGGGGAATATAAAAAGTTTGTTTGGCTTTATTAGACTTACTCACTTCGAGGCTTTTAAAACGCAAACATTATCGTTTGATAATTGCACAACTCAATTGAAGCATTAATGAAAAAGTTATTAACGAAGGTCACCAAGACTAGTTTAATAAGTCCTTTTTCGTTTTATTGTAACTAGCGGTATTCGTCAATCTAATCAAGAGTATTCATTGGTGTAGTATTCAAAGTTTTGAAAGTAAATTTTCTAAATCACCCGAAATTGGAATTCACAAAAAGTTTGGTTCACTTCTGCAAGTTCCACGTACTGGAGGATCTAAGCTCCTCGTTGACTTTCAGCAAAAATGCAATTATATTCACAACATTAAAAGCTTTTTTGAAATGGATGCTTTTCAAACTAGATCATTATTACATTCAAGATGATGCTCCATAAAGGCTTCATCTACTTTTTCGGTATTAAAAGGAAAGGACTGGCTCCAGGGGTGGATAGCTGATTTAAAACTGTAGCTTTTGTGTTGGTAGGCACCAGTGTCCTGAAATCAGAGATGCATGAAGTTAAACCATTTATTACAAAAAGGTCATCTTAGATGTATAGCTACAGACGTATTTAATTTATTTAGTATATTATTGGCTTTTTGTTTGCAACCTTCTGAGTTAAGTGCTTTCGTAGACTTCTGCATAAAGGTCTGCTTTGTTGTGTAGTCATAAAATGTTTTACAGGAAGTCCTTAAATGAGTACTATGCAGGTAGATACTTGTACACGAATGCATTAGGTTCATCTCTACTGTACCAAAACTCCTTATTAAGCTTAACGACCAATTTCTTCCATAAAGGTATACAATTTCGTCCCAACACAGCATAGATGCTGTAAAGTTTGTTCTGCTGGAAATTCAGCTTCGCGAAAGACTTAAATACCTTAAAGCAAATAGTTAAAGATGCAAAATTCTATGCTCAAACAAGGGAAGCTTTTCACATGCCGGATAAAAAAGGGTTGTGAGATGCATCATTTTAAAGTTCTTGATGAGTAGACATAAATAGTAGAAAAAGTTTTACAGAAAAATCAAGTTCGAAATTTTTCTGGGAATTTTATATTTCAGAGTAGAAAACATTGAGACCTTAGCAAATCCTTCAGTTTTAAAAATGTTTGAAGTAGCCCGGAAAATAAATAAAGTAGGTACTAACAACCTCACAAATGTGATTGACAATGATCCATGCCGAGAACCAGTAAAGAACCAGATTGTCTTTTTTAATAGTAGAAACATCAACGCTTTGCTATCAAGATTTGGCCCCGTTATTTCACTAAAGTTTCTTTAGATTTACAGCTGGTGATAAGAATTTTCTTGTTGCATCGTGCAAAACACTTTAGGTGTACCTAACTCAACAATGTCAAAATAACGTACATAGTTCTTCAGACTGCCGTTGCTTTAAAGTACTATTATGTGTTTTGCGTCGTTGTCACCGTGTCAGAAGAACAGACAGGCTTTTCTGTAGCCGTTTTAATGAACTCTACCCTTGTCCCTTTTTACTTTTTTACAGTCATTGGCGGTGCCTTGTAGGTTATCTTTTTGTGCTCTTTTCCATCCTAAATAAAATAATGAGCTGGATTCAGTTTGCTAAATGAGAAACTGAATTGAACTAATTAAGCCATGGGTACACTTTTAAAAGAAGTTCTACGAAAACGTTCCGGTTTTATCTTTCAGATCCCAGTCAATCTGCAGGCTGGCTAGGGTGTTAGTTGTAAAACAAGTCAGTTTTCTTGCTATCTAATCTTAGTAGAATCTATATGACTCCGATCCAAAGAACCTATAATTTGTGTCTCTTATTAAGTTACACATGGTTCAATATCGCTTCTCATCTTTCCATTCTGGTACTCATGATTCCGTTTCAGTTACACAAAACGGGATCAAAGAAAGCATGTATGCCTAAAATACGCTTTTAAATATAAAATAACGGTTTCAATCTGTCCACCTGGATCTTTTTGGATTCATGACAAAACTGCGAACTCAACGGGATGAGAATACCTTTATGCTTTCTACAACATAACACAAGGCAAAAGAGTCGTAATTTAATAAGATAAAGCTATCCGTAGTTGTCTTGTTAGATTTATTTTGGCAAACCGTATTGCTCTTTCGGACAGTAATTTAGACTCCCTGGCCAGACACGGACTTCATTCTATCTTTGTATTTACCATTGCTTTCTGGTGGCGGTGGTAATTTCCGACTTTTTTTTTACCGCAGCCAACCAAACAACTTTGTGCTTGCTGCTGGTGTAAAAAGGTCTATTGAGATAATTCGAGTTTCTCTCTAAGATCTTTTATTCTTTCTGCGGGTTGAATACTGACTAACGATACTCCTCGGCTGTGCTTTCTCCGGTAAAAGAAAGTAAAAGTGGTCGAAGACCTTGTCCGTTGCTTTTCTAGTTCAAGTTTTATTTTCAGTTTCACTCTTTGGCTTAAGGAGCTAAGGGTTGGTGATGAATTGATAACGAGACAGTAGGAAATGTGGAGGTTGGAAAGATCCAATTTATCTCTACCTTGGAGTTAGAAGATTTCCCTTTTTCTTATTCAGTGTTTCTTAGATGTTCTCATTCTCCTTGGCAATGAGGGTAAGACGCTTGTTAGCTAGCTTTGAGATAAGGTGTGAATAGGAGGACTTTTTAGGCGTATCAACTTCTTATGTTTCAATCCTGACTTGAGTTGAGTCCTTGACTTCTATAGGAATCAGAAACTTCTCGGTCATAATATCTATAATTTTTAGACTTTTTGACTGTTTACCATGTAAGAACTGTTCGTTTGAAGTCAAACAGAAATGCGAGGAAGAAAACCTCCTTAGAATTGCTATAAAAGATTTGTAAACCGTGTATCTGTATATCGTATCATTTCCGCTGCCTCTGCCAACTTCACTGTCGATATATTGCTTAATGTCATAACACTTTTCAACATTGTGATCGGTTTTATGCCATGAAATGATAAATATCTGTTAACAAAATTTTTCATAATTCATTAAGGCAATTTTTAAATGTAGTGCTGGAAAATGCTTGGACCAGACGGACTTTAAATGAGTCTAAACCCGAAGGTTAGTAGTCGAGTTCAACTAAATAAGTGTAATATGATACAACGAAAAAAATCTCGAATTTATTTTTGTACAAATTAATTACGAAGCAAACCAGGAACGTGTGTTAACCTCTAAACCACTAAAAAGCTTGACCAGCTTGCAGCATAGCAATATAGTGCGCTGGTAGCAGCAAGAGTTATCGAAAATGATACAAATATCTCAGTAAAATTTACTTAAGGTGACTAACCGAGTAATACACTGGTGCTTGGTGCTTTGGATTTACCCCCTAATTTTATGGCTGATATCATGAGCCGTGTTCCTATAAGACAAAAATATAGGATATCTTTAGATGCGTAACTAAGTTGGGCAAGTTATATTTCTGTAAGCTTGTCTACAGTAATCGATGGATGAATTGCTGGGTTTCTTTTTTCTCCTAAGTATTTCTTAGAATGGTACCAAACAAAGAGGAAGAAGGAAGGAGACGGACGAAATTCGATGTATTGTAAGCTACAGCCGTCCACGCGGTTTCTAATCATCGGGACCAACACATTAAGAAGCAATTTCAGCCCTTTTATAAATTAAGTTGCCGGCATTATTCCTTCTACTATGTATTGCTATACAGGTTCTTTCAATCTCATTGAACAGAGAATCTCTGGTCTGGTCTCTCTTCTTGTCGCTTGAATGGAGAAACTCATTCTTACAATTTGTTGAGAAAATAAGAGAATACTTTGGATTTTTCTGTGGTCGTCTTCACTTCTAGAATTCCTTCTATTTCAATCCTACAAAATCGTGTAGTGCGTACATAATACAAAATAGATAGTTAAAACCAATAGCAGAACTACGCCAAATAGAAACTATAAAGAGAAAAGAAATAGTTTTTCGTTATCAATGGCTGGGATATAAAAGGTCTAGAAGTGTTGTGTGTGAAGCGATGATGTGGCACACAGCAACAGAAGGGGCATGGGTGGCGAAAGTGCTTTTTCTTAGCCGAAACAAAATCTGGATTTACTCTTATCATTTCCTGGCTAGTTGCTGGACTTTGGATTGAAGAAGATTGAAGATTGAGTACTTCTAATGTGTGTACTGTGTGGCTAGCTGGAAAAGTGAGTGAAAGCTAGCTGTGTAGATACTAGCTTACTGCGTTTATATTGGAACGAATAGAAGGCCAAATCTTGTTTATATCCTGGCTTAGCTGTAAGGAAAATAACATGCTGCCCTTCACTGCATAAAAGGCAGAAATCTTTTCTACTAAACCAACATTCGGAAGTTCATCCTGTCAATATTACTACTTTGTGTTAAAGGTGAGAAGTTAGGTTTCTGTTGTGTAAAACTGCAAAAGTACAGAAGTAAAGTTATCCATTATGGGTGCTTATGTTTTGCCAGAACAAGGACACCGACATAGAGTTACTTTTATATGCAGGTCCTAAAGCTAGTGTTATTTCATTTTATTTTATTGAATTGATAAACTATGTAGATTCACTTGATAAAATACAAACGCCTGCTGTAACTCGATTAACTGACGGAAAGATCAGTATAACCTACTTGGTTTAGATGAAAAACATAACTGGTTTTGAATCCTTTGAAAACGTGAAATGTGATTAAATTTATGAAATCTCTGATGTATATGAAGGAGATTAATCCTAAAGCATTCAGGTGTGCAGTAGTTCTAAAATTTCGAAGTTAAACATAGCAGACCGTAAGTTTAACAAGGAATTTCACTGTTTTTGTTCCACTGTAGCTTTCACTGTTCCCGTAAGAGCTTATTTGTTACATCAATCAATTTTTCTAGGGCATGTTTTATCTATCGACCATGTCTAGAACATGGTGTCATGTGCCTAGAAAAATTATCTACCACCCAACCAGATCGATCCATTCAGTTTCTCTATAGTTGTAATAAAAACTTGGTTAAAGAATAAATCGGTTTACAGAGCAGTTAGTAGTTAGTTAGTATTCTACAGATGAAAATCACTCTTTGACTTCCCAGAACCTGGATATTTTTTACTGGCAGCGTTCACCAGAGAAGAAGGATTGGATTAGAAAAGAGATGAAATTACAGATTCCCATCAGCCTCATCATCAGCATGCACCAGCCAACGAAAAGACGAAAGAAGGGTTTTTTTTCCTGGTCGTAATAATGGGAACACTATGCTCAGACAAACTAACAGCACTGCTTTCTTGCTACTACCATTACTGCTGAAGTAAACACGGCTACAAGAAGTGGAAATAACAGCACATCTAATGCATTTATGATGTTATCCTCGTACTTTACTAACCTATCATATTTGGACTGCTCACAGTTTGAAGAAACTCTCACGTTTATCTAATACTATACTTTTATAAGCTGTTATAGGAAATTTAGAGGAAAATAACTAAGCACAATTGCAATATAGTGATGGGATGTTGATCTAAAGCTATACGGTCCTCCATACAATACTCTAATATTATAAGTAATTCTAGTAGACCTGTCAGGGGCGTCTGGTTTTTGATATCCAATAAATATTTTAAACCAAAATGAAGTATTACCATCTATTGTTACAAAACAAGGTAAGGGAAGGAATGTTAAAGATGCCCTAGTTTGAATTGAACTAAGTGCCTACTCCTTCTATATTCCATTGTTATATACGCAGCTACTATTTTTAATAATAGAAATAGTTTGAGCAGAGAAAACAGAAGGTTTGTGGAGAAATTGCCTTTGCATCATCTCTGGTAATAAGAGTCCTCCCTTTCTCTCTTATTCAGTCCTATTCAAGCTGCTACTAAAATGGCCTAGTTTCTTCACTAGCTTTTACGTTAACTTTATCCAGATGTCTAACCAGGATAAATTCCATCATCATATAATGGTAAAAAGATTCTCATCAAATCTCTGAGTGTTTTATCCTGTAGGGCTTATCTGCACTGAAATTTAAATAAAGGTTTGTGACTAAGCTTTATTTATCGATTACACCCTGTTGAATTACTTTTGAGTATTAATATAGTGTAAATACCAGAAGATGGAAGTAACAACTGTAAAAAATATATTCAAATAAAACTAGAAGATAAAAATAAGTTGTCAAAACACATAAAATTTCTTACATTAAAAAAAAGAATTTCAAATAATACAAAGAAGAAGGTAAAATTTTGACGGCTAAAATAATGGAAATGCTTAGTCGCAGTTGTAACGCAGAATTATGCAAAGATGGGTTAAAACTTTATGGATGGATATTTATTTAGTGGAACCGGGTTTCATGGTCCAATATCGATTGAATTTGAATACAAATCATATAAAAGAATATTGTCTGCAGTTTTTGCCAGTTTTAGCCCAGTCAATTGGGCTTATGTAGCCACGCAGTCTGTTCGTCTGTCCGTGTGTAAGCACGATAACTCGAGAAATAGTGACTCCACACCTCTAAAACTTTGTACACGCAGTCCATGGCTGATTTTGAGGTTTACGTTCGTAAACCAACCCGATCGGACCACCTGGTGACCCGTGGGGGTCAAAAAGACCCCCATGGTCTTAAATTTACCAAAATATTGTTACTCTACTTTTGTTCAAAAGTAACAAAGAACTGATTATTTTTGGCCAAATCCAAAGTTTTAGGTACCCGTGGGGGTCAGATTTACCCAAGAGGGTGAAAAATTTCCAAAAAGTTGTTGCTCGACTTGTAATGAAATAAAACATGACGGAATATGTTTGGCAAAATCCGAAGGTGTAGGCACCCGTGGAGGTCAAAACGACCCCCACCACTATGAAATTTCGATAAATTATGAATCTTATTCTTACTAAGTTTGGTTCATAAATAAGCAACAAATATAACATTGCTTTTGCTAAAATCTGAAGTTTCAGGTACCTGGAACATCATTGAGTGACAAAATTCGTTTTTTTAATAAAGAAAACAAGCTTTAAAACCCTTTGGTTTTGAAGAAACCAAACGAAAAAGGAAGAACCAACGGGGTGTGGGGGCTGTGCCCCCACCTAAAATACAGAAGAAACCAAAATAGCAACTTTCGTTGTAATTGTAAAATGGAATGGAGAAGGGAGAAAGTAATTAGTAACTGTAAGCAGTAAACATGTTTACGTTGTAACTTTAGATTGAATAATGATTCAGGCAAATGTATAGTACAGTACCCGTGGGTTATATCAATTGACTCGGCTAATATAGCTGCTTAGAGGAGGTTTTATCTTTATTAAGGCTTGCATAGCGAAGCCTTTATGTGAATGCACTGTCATGCTGGCTGTCTGTCTGACTGTCCGTCCTAGCGATAACTTTCGAACCGTTGAACTTTTTTAAATTCTGTTTTCGGATCTCGGTTTTTGGTGTCACTAAGCTCGGCAATTTTTTAGATGGGCCAAAAGGGCCAGACCCCCTAGAGGGTGGGGTCAAAGGTCACCATTACGTCAATGGTAACCCCCATCAATCATGGTATCGTTGTAAAGGTACTTACTAGGGCATTTCAAAACTATGATCAAAGTGTTTTTAGTGTAGATTGTTCTGTGACACTCAGGTCAAAAGTTATGTCTACACTACCAAATGAAACCCACTACTGCAACAACTTCATTGGACCCTATTTTGGCACCCCCACTGACCTTGGTCAAACTTTATGACCTTGCGAAGGTCAAATGGGGCAGTGTTAGAGTCTAGTACCAAATGGTACACACAAACTCGACAACTTCATACAACATCTTTTTGAAACTTTTGTCTCAGGTTGCTTCACATTTTTTACCCAAACTCCTCAAAAGTTTTCAAAAGTTTCTCACAGTACCCCAAACACCCCAGAATGTCTCACAATTCTCCCTGCACCACAAAATGTCTCAACTTGCCTCAACACCACAAAATGTCTCAAGCTGCCCCTAACACCCCAAATGTCTCTACTTGCCCCAACACACCAGCCTTCGTTACGCCCGTTTACAAAGGTTTATTCTTCTTGCTGAAGGTAGGAAAAAATGTGGTAGTAGGAGGGAAGGAAGAAGGAATCGATAATACCAATTGCCTGCAGTAACTTCAACTTTCGCTTTAGGTCTGAGATTGGTCACTACTTTGGAAGAATATCTTCAGTATGGATCTTGACTGGTATTTTATATATGGAGGCATACTTCCACTTTTCTTTTTAAAATGACACACTTCTACAAAGTTTTCTTATTTAAAGAAAAAAAGTTTCCCCATTTTAGACGTTAAAGTTTGAATGAAAAGCCTTTTACAGGCCAGTCTCATTTTTAAATCGACAGCTTTAAACGAGAATAATAGTAATGGTTTAACTTTAACTACTTAACTGTCTAACGTAGAACCGAACTCACAACTTCTTTTAGCATAAATATTAAGGCACAGGCAACTTATAATTAATTTCTTACCATAATGCTATCATTTATTCCTATCAACATTACTTGAAGTTGTCTTTGTAACAGCCATCCAGTAAGTTTTGTCCACTTCACTTCTCATCAAACTATTAATGGCGGCTGTAAACGTTTATAATCTTGCACAAATTGCGTGTTTACAATAGAATAATAATATGTGGCACAAGTACTAAATACTATAAATTACATGAATACTATAACTAGAAGTAATGTTTAATTACTTCGGCTTTAGGAAATAGGGCTAAGATTTCTAGTATAAACAACAACTAACCTTGCACAATTTAAATTGCTTCAAACCACGCCAAGGGCTAGTCAAAGCGAACAACTTATTAACTTTTACAAACAAACGCATATAAAGTAAAACAACGTCAATTAAAGTCGCAGTATATTTTCTAATTTTATGCAACCTTTAAATTTCTATTTAAAAATTGCAATAGAATCTTGATAGGTTTGCTGACATGAGTACAGTTGTATTTACAATTTACTAATTCAAACGTAGATGTAATAATAAAAACAATAGTGTTACTTTATAAATATTGAATAGCAAATCCTCTCTCAGACAGTCTTCATTGCATTTTTTCAGAAACAACCTTTATTTTTTTGATGGATAGCCACTTATGCCAAATTCTGAAAGTATGCGCTCAATGAAATAATGTATCCTTCTGATCCTACTTGGTAGGAAAAATTTTTTCCTTTACTCAATCACATTAATAATATTGCTAACGCTTTAAATGAGTCATTAGAGAGATTTATGCGGTACATGTTGTCTGGGCATTGGCGGGTTTGTGGGAATAAAGAAGGATTAAAGGCTTTTATTTCTTAAAATCAGAGTAGACAAAGTTGTACTTCTCTCCATGCAGGCGGGGTTCGTTTTTCATTGAAATGTCTTATTCAGAGTGGGCCTTATATTAAGTGCTTTTATTTTAATTTCCCAAGTTCCTAATTCTTTTACACATAATTCGCCAATGGAACAATAATACCCGGTGCAGTACCAACAAACCAACATAGCTAATCATTTATTTGCATCGAATTCACACACAATGAAATTTCATCTCTATTTTATGACTGTAGGAAAATAAGTATTTACACATTAAGTACTGAACGGCACGCAATGCTAGAAAAATGCCCGTTTAAATTTTCTTACAATGCAATAAATTCCCGTTATGGGGTTCCATTGTATAATAGGCAAGGCCTTGTTGTCTTCATGCTTTGGCAGTCAGGCAGCACTTCACCACATTACTAATACAGTATAACATTGAAAATAATTTAGTCTCACAAAGTACAGTTATTGCCACTACTCTTGCTAAACCATTGTACCATTTCTTACCCTGTAGTGACAAATTGTGCTACTACTGAAACCCTTTAAATCTGGCTTGGGACAGCTTTAGAATTTATTTACGTTTCATTTCTTATGTGGATAATTATTTAGTTATAAAAACTAGTAAATTTGGCTACTAGCATATACCAAATTGTTAAAAAATGGAATAAAAAGTGTAATGTGCTATACTTTGATTGAGTGTTCTTGAAAGACTGGCAAATGTTAAACGCTAAATAGACTAATATTTAACAAAACCTGATGCTTTAGACATTTTCGACTTTAATATTGTGAAAATTAGGCTTCAACGCATTTTTTTCTCATAAAATTCCATTTTTATGTTTTACTACTCCTACAGTCCTACTTATTTTCGTAGCAAGTTTATCGGTTTTCACAGACTCCTACACAGTTCTAAGCAGTGCATTGTGTATGCATCAGTATTTTGTAAAACTTCATCAAGAAAACTTACAAATGCATTCCAATTCCAAATCTTCAATTTACTTCAGCATAGTATTGAACAAACTATCAACGGAGCAACATTTAAGTTGTACTTTTAAAAATATTAAACTCTCAATTATCCTTTTCTTTACAGCATTCAACCATATTGGCTTGGCCAAAATCTACAGCCTGTTTTAAAAACTACCAAATATATTGTTTCTCGTAAAACCTATACATACTCAACTCATACTACAACAATAAAAAAACTGATGCACTGTGGGAAACGCCTGGAAGGTATTCGTATTAATCCCTTTCTTCACCGTATCAAAAAGATTCAGAATACCTCTTTCATTTAAGTTAGATCCAACCGTTTGCCACTTGACTAAAGTAGAGAAATATTACAATTTGGTTCGACAATATTTTCCAATTTAGGATGAATATGAATCTTTCGAGGAAATGGAGTGATATGAGGTGAGTTGCTTTTGGCTTGTGTAGGTGAGACTTTCTCACCAAAACCTTCTTACTTACTTCTTGCAGTAAGGTTTTGGCAGTTTGCTTCTTTGTTAGTAGTGGAGGTGGAGGTGGTTTGTTTGCAAAAGCGCGTGGATGATGTTCATTTATCATCGTGAACTTTCTCTCGGAGAAAGCTTCCTTACTGTGGGATCCTGTTGCCTTTACTTCCACCACCAAAACTGAGTGCCTGCCTACAAGATTGCAATTTATTACAGGTATATCGGTAGAATTTAACACCCTCACTTGGCTGTTGATTATAGAAGTCACCAAAAGGTAATATTCCACTATGGCAGCAGAACTTTTCGTATTTTATGCAAAGTTAAATAGGGAAATATTGTTTATTGCTTGTTTGTTATGATTGCGTGGAATGTGATGACACCTGCAAGCAGAGCTTCCAATTGCCAGTATATGTCAATATTTTATGCGTCATATTTGCCTTCGCCGTTTAACGAGCGCACATTATAGTTTGTAATCCAGAGCGTTTAAAGCTCAATTGACTCTTTTCATACCTTACTTAAATACATTGCGAACATATGGGTCAAATAATAAAGCAATAATAAAATATTTAGTAAAAAATAATACCTTTTTCTCAAATTGAGACCATCGACGATCGATTTAATCAATAAAATCGTTTAAACTAAACTCACGGAAAATGATGACTTGCGTAATTTTAAAATGGTTTATTATAAATCCAAATAAATAAGTAGAGTTTCGGCAAGGTTCTGAACTGGGTCTTTTTTTTTCGTTTTTTGTGTTGGCTTCTTAGAGTATAGAATAGTGCATATACAGGGGTGCCCAAAATTCTTCGGAAAAGGGAAAATAAATTCTTCCCAAAAACTTCTTAGTTACTTAGGTGA
>JAQFZX010001684.1:0-26179 GCA_034682405.1 Hydroisotoma schaefferi | reverse complement strand
ACCAAGTCGCCTTGCCACCATGTCGCTGGCCACCAAGTCGCTGGCCACCAAGTCGTCGGCCACTAAGTCGTAGACTCCTTTACTCTTACTTTGGTAAAATCATACTAAATTCCATGTTTTTTTAAGTTTTGTAGCTTGGGCAATCATGCAAGCATGTCAATTTCTAATTATAAACCAACAGATTCCTAAGAACTTTCACTTTCACCATTTCCCTGACTCAATTTAGTTTAATATTTTGCAAGCGGCAACGAACGATTGGAAGGATTTAGAGGGTTCATCCTTGAAGTTAAAGCTCCTTCCACCTTTTTTACCCTTCTAACTTTCCGATAGTGTTATATATTTCTATAAGATTTACAAACTCTGGTCCAGCTACACATCTCGGATAAATGTACCCGGTTGCACAGTCTGGAAACGCATTGGTGAATGAAATGTATACAAAATGAACGGGGTTAAAGACTGATGACTTTGGATTTACATGCATCCGTAGAAGAAGGTAGAGAATGCCTCACTGTAACGGGAATAGATTCCTTTTATACAACAAGTCAACAAACTACAGACAGAGATATGTAGAGCTGAACTATTTAAAGTATCAATACAAATTCCAATCCAATCGTATGCTCACTCACCCTATGTCTTTATTATTCAACCCTTTCTATAAATTATTTATCAGAAGATTGTGAGTATTATTTAGACAGAGGAGGTAGGTAGGTGATGTGGGGATATTTATACAGAATGTATAGATTTCATCCATCCATTACCTATCCATCCAGTATTTCTACATCAAATAGACGACTTGCCTAAAAAAACTGCCAATAAA
The DNA here is from genome assembly GCA_034682405.1 of Hydroisotoma schaefferi. Taxonomy (NCBI): domain Eukaryota; kingdom Metazoa; phylum Arthropoda; class Collembola; order Entomobryomorpha; family Isotomidae; genus Hydroisotoma; species Hydroisotoma schaefferi. The sequence goes on along the minus strand of JAQFZX010001684.1, from coordinate 25,362 downwards.
GTGAAACAGCTTCTTGAAGTCTTCAAATTTGCATAGTTCTTTTGTCATCAACTGTCGGTAATTGCTGGATGAGCTGGTGTGCTTATCTTATCCGATGACACGAATACTTATGACCTGTCGGACCCAACCAACCTTATCAGATCACTTATCAACCAATCCATCCAGTAATAATACCACTCTTCCTGTCATCTCCCCTTTTATCCTTGTCACTCATCCAAACACCATCCTCATCATCCCGAATATGCGGATAAATGCATATTTAGCTGTGATTATGAAGAGAAAGATGGTAGAGGTTGGGAGAGTGCCGGAAATTCGCTTAGTTTTGTCCATTAGAGGAGGAAGGTAAATCCCTTGAGATTCCTCATCTCAATTTACAATAGTAAAGTGATAGTTAAACATTAAATCAGTCTCATTCAGTATTTACACACTTCCTCTATCCCCAACCAACTGCAGCTCTATCCCCAATCCCAATCCCCCCAAATATCAAAAACTATACAGGAAAGAGTAAAGACTCCCATTCCTCCATTAAATAACTGAAACTTTAATGAGAAACTTGGCACATTTTATTGAATTATAAAGACCTTAAATGGCCCTTAAAATAAATAAAGTCCTCCTTAATTACGAATTAAAGACATTTAGATTATCCCCCCCGGGCTATTAATAAATTACTGTATCTACTCGAATAGCGTCCCGGGACACTTATTAATTTTTTGGGGGTCAAATTTAACATTCAATTAAATGGAGCTTATCGGGGTTTTAATGCTAATTAAGGGGGGAAACTATTAGAGTATATACGGTATGCGAGCTTTGACAGTAGATTTTAGCACATTTGCAGACAGAAGGTGGCATAAGAGGAGGGAGGCTTTATTCTAAAGATCTACGGTAGCTATACAAACGTGGAGACAGCGACTTGCAGCAGGATACGTGGAAGTTGATTCCCTGCACGAACTGCGGGTTCTAACCGAGGAGGGTTCAATAAATAAATGTTTTAAAGCGTTAAAGGTATTATAATTTGATTCCGAGCTTTGGAGGAACAGGATCCCATCTCCCCTTCTCTCCTCCTTGATACAGATTTAAATTAACTTAAAGTCAACAGAACCGGATAGCCCTTCTCTTCCTTTTAAACACGTTTTTTAATTGAAAATAAACTCCGAGTATCTTCCAAGAGCCTCCCTAATATTTAATTCCACATGGAATGTCCTCAGTTTTATAATTGGAAATAAGAGAGTCGAGGAGATGACAAGTTGAACACCAAAGGTTGAGAAATTAGATTCCTACTCAGAGTCAAAATTATTCCATCCTTCCTACTACTTTATTTCTATGATCAATTTAATGGATACAGGGTGGCCGTAACCTAAATAAATAAACACGTAGAATACATAGAGATACAATTATTAACAAAACGAGCTAAAAACTTATTCCATTTCTAAATTGCAAAACTTTTTCTCCCGTTAACCCTTCTTATTTCAAATAAATGTTTACTTCTTCATCAAACCCTACCCAACTCTTGCAGTCTTGGTGAAGAAAATTATAACTCAAATCCGGGTAAAGCATCCAGAAAGTTGGCAAATGTTTATCCGAATTAAACCTTCCCTAATTGACTATATTTATACTATATTTTCTCTGGTAAAATGGTCTTAAATATTGGGATTGCGACAGCCAAGAACCAACAGCATTTCTAGCTGCTGCTGATGATGATTACCAACTTCTGTAGAGAGGACGACGACGACGACGATGATAATGATGATGTTTTCATCTCCGTTGGATTCGAAAGAGTCTGGATTTTAATGAACCGGATTTAGTCCAACGATACTTGAGCCAAGTCTGACTCAACCGGAAATTAATTGTTTGCAAGGAAGGGTCCAATGTTTTACCCGTATCCACCGTCAACCGTAGAGAGGGTTCTCTACTCCATCCAGGCGGACGCTTATTTAATCAGCTTTACTTCATCCAGTAATTTCATTCATTTTTGTCACTAATGGATAGAGAAAAAAGCGTGTAAACATGCCTGAAAAAACGGAGGATTGTCAAAAAGCTTTTTAATTGGATGGTAAACAAGGAAATTAAAAAAAAAGAGTATAAAAGAACAGAAGATGACAAGTGGAATATCACAGTTTCCTCTACTCCCTTTTCATTCAGACTTTTATTTCATACACTTTTCATTACTTTGTACCGAAGAAAAACCGTCAGAATTCCTTAAAACAAACTATCCGTAAAAAATGGCCCGTATTTTTGCCCTTGTTGCTGTCCTTTTGGCAATTGCTGCTGTTTCGGTCTCGTCAGTACCAAAAGTACAATTATATCTCGGATTTATAACCTACATTCCTATTTTTTATAATAAACAAGAATATTCTTAGCATAGAAGGCCCTTGATTCAGGGCTAGTTTTCCGATTCACTGACAAGTTGGCAAAGATGGTATGGCAAAAGGCAAAGTTAATTTTGCAAAGTTAAAATGACAGAGGGTGAAATCTTTTACTGATTTTACTTTTGCCAATCTGGCTTTGCCAAAATGGTATTTGCCATTTTAACTTTGCCAACCTGTCCAGAGACACCATTTCCACCGTAAGGTTTATCGGGCTTACGGGACTCAATGACATTAAAATTAATTAAAATCCTCCGTGTTTTGTCATTTTTTTTATTTCAGAAACGTTTAATCTTTTCAGAAACCTTAAATAACCATTGCATTGTTCCATTAATATTCCAGGCTTTTTTGGCCAAAAATGAGCTAGAGATGGACTTTAGCTTCGAATCAGCAAATTTGGATAAGTTGAAAGATGAGAAGATAGGGATTCCTACAGAAGAACTTGTGAAAGCATTGCAAGTTCAATACGACGATAAAGCCGGTGGTCGGTCAGGAGGTTAGCACATTACTACATATTTCCTAATTTATTACAAATTAAACCGGAAATGTAACCTTTTTCCCTATTTTTTTCAGCCAATCTTTTCAACTTTTCTTCCTATTTGCAAACAAATCGGCCCAACGGAACAGCTCTGACCTTTGTTCCCTTAATAACCTTCCTCCTAGCTTTGGTCGGAGGGGGAACCCCAACCGGTTAATAATATGACCAAGCAACCACCAATTCATATGCAATTTTTTTTACCCGAACTCGGAATTATTCTTTACGAAACCCTTTTTTTATATTTTTTTTTCAACAATCTTTAGCCGATTATAAACTAACATAAATTAATAAAATGGAATACAATGTAATTTTCTACTTTAAATAAAAGTATTGTGCTATAAACATGACGTGCTAAAAACTCCGTTGAGTTTACTTTACTTTCCAAGTCCCAATAACTGAGCCAAAGATAGGAAGTTTAGGTCAGCATTTGCCAGATTGGAAACTCCTACACAAACATTCATCATCCTTTTAATCTCCCATAATTATTAATTATTAATTCCAGAATTACACAAGCATTACCAGTAGTGCCCGTAGAGGAAATCTGAATCCGATTATCCCCAACAGTAGCCGCCCCCACGAATAAAAGTGGAAGGCATACCAAAATTATCATAATAATAGACAACCCCCAGGAACTGAACTTCATTTTTACTGAATTTAATGTACACAAAATACGGTTTAAATCCGCTCAATTTATTCCAATAGATAGCGAACTTCTTTACAAATCCCGAACCCTGAGTATTTATACTGGAAAGTGAATCTAGGTTTAGTAAATAAATCCCTTAGTACATTTCATAACAACAACTAGTACAATTCATTTTAGAACGCTAGTTTACACAACTGCGTGTGTTTTCTAAGCATTAGGGGTATTTCTATGCAGATTTTTTAACAGAAAACACACAAGGAATCTATACCAGTTAACTAGCAACACAAGCGTTATCCTTTGGCAGATGGGCTATGAATAGATTGGCAAATAAGGAAGCGTTTACTCGTCAATTTACAATATTTTAGTTTTTTAATAATCTAACATAGAACAATGACAGAATTACTTTAGTATCCCTTTCACACAATTGTCACCCTCGCTCTCGTTCTAAATTGAGCTACTAGACGCGGAGTATGGACAGGATAGTAGGGATAGGTTAGACTTGTACTTTCTTACTGAATCGTGTGTACTTATTCTACTTGAGATTGAGATTTGTTTGTGACGGGATGGATTGTTCATATTATTAAATAAGACGAGAAGAAGAAGAGGGTGAAAGGGTAAAGTTGGGGGTGTGGTCGGTTTGGAAGTAAAAGTAAACAAACAAATGTTTGATTAGAAGATGAAATCTCATTTTGTTTGCATTCACCATTATTCCGCTCATAGATCTATTTACTTATCTTCAGATAAGCCCCCTTCCCCTCCCCCTATACACTCTCTACTCCTTCCTAGAGAGAAATACCCAATAAAGTAGATCACATCAAATAATAATAAATACCGGATCTAGTTGCAAAGGCTACGATCGGTAAAAACTTATCCCAGCTAAAAAGTATGGAATAGATTATATAAATAGACTAAGCTTTATTGACTGTTTTAAACATAAAACGTGAATTTATTTCTATTTTAATCCTAATTTATCACAAGCTAGTCATCCACTACTCGGTAAACTACACGACTACCTACCGTATTGTCTAGAATACAAACCCCCCTCCCTGGATTAGTAGCCCTCCTTATAATTACCATTAATTAATAACCCCTATTTCATTTTATGTTAAAGTTGACCCGTAAATAATAATTTTTTTTACCGGCCCGGGCTTATTTTCTAGATAATACGGTATCCAATTTAATTATAAAATTACAAGAAACAACTACTTAAACATAACTCTGACGGAAAAATGATATTCTCCCTAAACAACACATCATTATTAAGGAGATCAAGAACAGGAGTAAGAATAAATATCAAAGGATAATAACTAAATTACAAAACGTAAATAGCTTGAATTAATTAATTGTTTTTAACAATAAAACTCAATCAATCAAAATTAACAGGCCCGTAGATAATATAAATGTGTAAAGTATGTATAGTATTCCATATCAACATGCCGTAAAACTTCTAATAGAGCACCGGTCTCGTAGAACGCGGCTCTCCATTAGTATGCGGGGTCTGAGTACTTAATTTAAAATAGAATGAGAGGGCGTTCTATTAGAAGATTTACGGTATGTAGACATAGATATTGAATGAATTAATTACTTCAACTTCAACATTTCAAAACCACTATTTCTTGTAGAAACATCCGCAGTGGTAGGATTTGGGACAGCACTTTCCTCCATGTTTTTTTCTATCCTTCATTCGATCCTTGTCTCTTTCAGCCTTTGTTTGGTCATTCGGGCCCTTATCTCCCCTCCAATTGTACTTCTTCTAGAACGTTAACAATTTACGTTAAACTTCATTTTAAAATTCCAAACAACAGTATTTTCTTCTGGGTTGTAATTAAATTAAACAGCCCGATACTTTCCTACTTACGCCCAACCATTATTCTCAGTTTCTGCCCAATAACTCACTAATTAAATACATGATTTATTAAAACAATTTAGAAACTAACTATACATTTTATGCAAGGAAATAATTAGGCTTCTCCCTATTGGTACTTTTATTAACGCTTTCCGTCCCGTAATAAGTTCATTCCTTGTAAATCCTATCAGCCAAAAAACCGTAAATGTTCCGGGCCAAAGTACCCACCATTTTCATGATTTTAATCAGGAATGAAGAACAACAACTAAATAATAATCCAATCTATCTGAAATGATAAACTGCTGACCCTTTTATTTCTCCGATTCCAGTTAATTCGGTAAAACTCATGAGCCTGAGCCTGATTCTGATGACCCTTGTAAACTCCCTTGGCCAGTTTTTCGTCCTCGGATTTAGAAAAATCCACCCGATTCCCATATCGGGACTTGTTGATAATCTTCTGTTTTAGCCCCCAATCTCTCCTCCGAGGAAAATCCCCCCCTTGCATCTTCTACAAAAGTCACAAGTTTTTTTAGATAAATTACAACTGGATTTAATTAAACAATACCTAAATCTTCGCCCATATCCCGCAGCTTATATATGCAAAAAAAATGTTTTGAAGCATGTTTAACATGGGAGAGATACCATTTAGCATAGGCGTGCGGCATAATTAATGAGGCCGGCATATAGGCGAGGATTTAGGGTATATTAAAGTTCAGACTAATTCCTACCTGAAGGTCGGCATTTGAAGTAGTTTTTTGTTGATGAGGACCCTTAAACTCCAACTCAAGTCCTCTCATAAGTTCCACAGCATTTGTTACAAAAGGGTCCTCAGCATCCGCACCCTTTTTATCCCATTTTACTTTTTGAGATTTCGAAACTTTTCTATTTTCTCTTTCATCTTCTTCATGCATATTCCTTTAACCAATTATGTAAGAAAAATTATCATTTTCAGCTAGGTCTGTAATTTTATCAAAGAGGATTTTACTTCCTCACCTTATCTTATTCTTAGATAAGGCCATCGATAAGCGAGGGGAAGGATTCCAGGAGGCGCAACTTCCGGGGTAAAGATGCCAATTTTGTGTCATTTTCCTGTTAATTATAACCTAAAAACCAAGCGTTTCGCCAAAAATGCTACAATAAGTTTCGCGGAGATCTGTTTCAGGCGTTTTTCTAAACGCAGTAGTCTTCCGGTGTTCCTTGACCGCGTAAGTTGACCTTTGCCCTGACCCTGACCTTTTTTCTGTTAATTAGAAGGCTCTTTCTCTATATTATTTAGTTACTCCCGTCCCAGATTTAGATAGTCCGTCGACTGCCGTTTACTTACCCATACAGTTAAGCAACTTTTTTTACGTGCACACAAATACAGACATTAAATAACCCTAAAAGTATGTAAATGTACTATGCATTCGCTTTAAAATAAATGTACATAAAGTTAAATTAAATAACCTTACGTAAGTAAAAATAAATAAACCAAAACCACCTTGAATTCCATAACTGTATTTCATCCTCATAATAACAACGTTTACAATTTATAAAATAGAACACACTACAACTAGTGGGAATAAAATACCCTAAGCATCTCTAATTATTCACCAAACACCTTCAATAATTCTGCACAAGTTTACTGGATTTTGACCTGTTCCGTAATCCATTTCCTCTTTGCGTAATATTCCTGTCGGTAAAAGTTGACGAAAAGGCTCAAGAACATGACCCCGTGACCCCCAATAAACCAAACGAATCCCCTGGGGTAGTCACAATCCCTGAACAGTAGCTGGAACGCGTGGATTGTAATTATCACAAACTGCAACTGTAAACACAAACACACTCAGTTTAATTAATAACGCTACACAAAATCCACTACTTTTAACCTAGAAATCCCCTATAAATCCTCACTCACCATTTGAATTTTTGTAAGGTACTTTTTCCACCAGAGGTATTTGGTAAATCGAGGCCCCATCGCGGCCACCATGTAGTAAAAGTACATTATGACGTGAACCAAGGTGTTCAGGAAACCGAAAAAGGTGGAATGACCCCCTGCAAAAACCACACACGCGTATGTTAAGTTACAATTGATATACCAATGTATACCTAAGGTCAAGGTCAAGGTCAAGGTTAAGGTTAGGATGTCCTTACCAGGAGTGAATCTAAGTCCAAACCAGACTGACAGGGGCATGCAGCCGTGATGAATGACATGAAGGGCCGTGACATGCTGGTCCTTTTTCCGGAGGATGAAAAATATCTATGTAAAGTAAACTATAATAATTAAAAAAACAGCGCTCCAGGATGTCAAAGGTCAAAGCGTACTTGGGAATTCTTTAAAAATGCATGCGAGCACGAATTAAAATGCCTATCTCGGGCAAAAACACGCGACCAGAATGCTTGCTCGGCAAAAAGTGCCTAGAACGAGTGGCGCTCACGCGCTCGTAAAGAATTTCCAAGTCCGGGTCAAAGGTCAAAGGTTAAACTGACCGTGTCAAGGAACTCAAAGTATTTTGAGAAATAGTACCACCAACAAGCATTGATCATTTTGAGAGCCCAAGGATCCTCCGAATAGTCGATAGGTTGACATGTGAAGCTATAACCCCGGAACCAACCCGCACTGCCCATATGGAGGAATAACCACGCTGAAAAGATCACCTGCCCTCCATTATAAACAATCAGCGTCTTCCGCAGGTCAAATGCAGGTCGGGACTTCATCCACCAAGGACCTACTTTCTTTACCAGGACTACGTAACTTAGACAAATCAGCAGCGTCGGTAACGGCGAGGCCATCAGCGGATAAGCGTCTACTCTACGATCTGTACAAACATTGTTCAAAATACAACTTTTACTTTAGGTTAGCTACTTTTCCACACTACCTACTCATGAAACGCTGAACAAGGTATAAATAAATGTGGTAAGGCTACAAAAACTATTAGATAACCCTTACCCCGTTTATCTACGAAGATCTCCCGATAACCCTTCATGATATCCATTCTTACGAATATTTATTTTTATCACAAAATAAATATAAAATAAGGCAGGAGTTGATACTTTTCCGGAACAGAAACCTCTTTCTGAACCCAAACTTTTCCAATTATTTTTGTTGCTATAGCGTTTTATGAATACACCGAGCACTCATTAATTAAGCCACAGGCTATCCTTTACATGTTAACAGGGGTATCTCTCCCATGTTAAATATGCTTCAAAACATCATTTTTTATGCATAAACCGCGGCTTATATGGTCAGGGAATTGCGGTAGATGAAGAAATGTCTTTCAAGGGTCACTGATGGGAGACCAGGTTAATTAACTTTAACCAGGAATGACTGACTATAAATGCAACTGTACTTTAAGGTACCGTATTTCCCGAACCCCCCCCCCCTCCCCGGTATAATGCCCACTACTTTTCCATGTTAAAATTAGGAATTTACCCTATCTTTCTTATGTTATTAGAATTTCCAATTTTTCCTTAGAATTACCCATTCCCCAGGGGCATTATTTCGGGAAATACGGTCTATTATATTTTATCTTTCCTTTCTTTCCTTTTTATTTTTAGAAATACACTGGATGGTTGGATTTATTAGACAAAATGGGCTATTTGCATGAACAAATTAATAATGCATCTCATTCTCATTCGTCCTTTGATTGTTAGATTGTTATTACCATATTATTAGTATATCTCTTCCTTAACCCTTTACATATTATATTATCTACGTTTTTTTACAAAAATGCATCCTTCATAGACTACTGATCTTTGTATTAAAGTACTGTGAAATGAATTGAAATACCCTTAACTTTTCAATGCAATTTAGTATAATTATTTTCCTACCAATTATACTGAAATCACAATGCAATTTAACCATCAATCAATCCCTTTCTGTCTCGATTTCTCATCCCAATCTATTTTGTTGTTTATGCCTCAATGACCTGACACTGACAATTGACTCTGACTCTCAAAAATTGACGCACACACAGACACAATCTATCTGGGTTCAATAGCTGATTGTAAAGGTTTTGCAAGTTTAAATGCTAATAATGCTATCCCATCCATCACAAACCACAAACCAAGATGCAAAAGATGAGACATTTTAGCTCTCGACGAATTTCTTATTTTGGTCAATCAACCGGAACTTCCAATAAAAGACTGTAGCATCCTTGCTACTTCTGACATTCACTTTCTTAACCTCCTTCGTACAATTTATGACATCAAAATGGTTAAATGGAGGAACAGCGTTATGAAGTTAGGGATAGTCATCATACTAGTCCTAGAAAGTTCTATTGAAACGTCAGCACTACCACGAACAATTTATACTCATACTGAAGCTTCGGCTGGAAACAAGCGAGTTCCTAAACAAGTCGGACTTCCTGGAGGTGGTTTGACCTAGATGTTTTCATGGAATTGCAATGTTTATACCGTTGGGATGAGTATTAAAATTGTATTTAATTCTATAAAGTTGGAATAGTCAATGGGAAAGATCATCAGCATGCTGGAACTGGGATTGGTGGTGGTCAAGGGCATCATCATGGATTTTCGGGCCATGGACACAGACTAGGTACACAACAGGCAAAATTACAATGTCAATTACAAACTAATATATGTAATTGTCTTTCAAATAGAACACGGAATGGCGGACGGGGATGGAGATGGAAAATACTTTGAGTAAGATATTTTGGTATTTATAGTGAACGAAACGAAGGATTCTTTTCTGGAAAGTCCATATGCATGTAAATATGGAATACATAACGCGTTACAATCCTGATATAATAATGAATAGATGGATGGACGGTTATCTGATAAAACACGGACCTCAGAAATATGAATTGGGTCATGTAGCGGAAACTCCGAAAGGTTGGGAAGAACGTTACGAACGTGTAGACGGCCACGTTAAACAAGGGAAAGTGAAATGGGGGGATAAGTATGGAGGGTACGGCGAACAATATTGGGATTACAATGTATGCCACGAAAACAAACTCCTTTCTCATCTCTTATCACATCAACGTAGATTACATAAACTAACTTGTGCCATTATTTTTTTGTAATGTAGCATGTTGGGAGTCAGCATGATGGAAGTGGTGGTGGCGGAGGCAGTGGCGGTGGAGGTGGAGCAAGTGGAAGTGGAGGTGGCGGACGAGTGGGTGGAGGAAGTGGAAGTGGCGGTAGCGGCGGTGGAGGTGGCGGAGGAAGTGGAAGTGGTGGCAGTGGCAGGGGAGTGGGTGGAGGAGGTGGCGGTAATGGCGGTGGAGGTGGGGTCGAATACGTAAGCAGTTATCAGACGTTTTATAATTATTTTCTCACTAAGCAGAGCTAATTGATTTTATCAACTTTCACTTCTGTGTATCTCTAGGGTCATTCCAGTGCACCTGTACCTACTTACCACGCTCACTCAGCCGTTAAGAATAAGAACTTGATAGCTACCAAAAATAATGAGATGGAAAGAGATCAGGCTACCAAAGTCTCAAGGGATTCAAAGAGAGTAGGAAAGTCAGAAGATGGTCAAGCCCAAGCGTCCCTGCAACAACCCCATCTTTTTTTAAGGGATCCCTACATGAATCGACATCGACAACCCCACCAGAGGAGGGAATATCCTCAATCTCAGATCCCAAAACCACTACCAGCCACCCTTCCTTGACTAAGTTCTAGATGCCAGACATAGGCGCAACCAGCGTGTGTTCAAGGGGTACATTCTACCCACGGGTTTCTTATTGTACCCACTGGAATTTTAGAACTGCCCTATACTTCACATGTTAAACAGACGCCGCCCACCCACACCCCTCTCTATCCTTTAATGTTTTCGTATCCGTTCGTGGTTGCGCCTATGATGCCAGAGATGTGGTCAAGTAATTGATAATTTATGAACGACACAGGTTAATATATAAATGACGCAAACTGGAATCCTTTATGACAGAATTCTAAATAAAAGTTATCATGTTACCCGATTTAATTCAAACTAATCATGCAAACATTTCTGCTTAGTATTGGCTTTACTTTGTCAAAAAAATAGAATATTTCTTCATTTTCTGCTCATTTAAACAATATTATTTAATATTAATAAATGCCTCAGTTTAGTAAACCTTTGGCAATCATGAATTCATTCTTTTCTATTCAAACTTTTCAACGGGATTAAGATAAGTTTATCATTTCTTGAATAATGTCATTTCCAAACTGCTCGACCCAGTTGATATTTCCCCTTATCGTATCCAGATAAGTGTTGATGGTATCATTTATCGGAGCTAAAGCTCCTGCATTCCTCTCCCTGAAGTCTTCCACCTAAAGTTATGTTTGAGTTAAAGTTAGTATTAAGAGCCACACCCCTTCTGATGGAGCCTCCTGCTCCTAATAATAAAATGTACCTTTCTGAGGTCAACCTCTGAGCTGAAATAACCGCTCAGTGTGTTGATAACACTTCCCACAGGGCCGGGTGACCCATTCCCGATAACGGAGATGATCTCATCAAGATTGCTATCGAGGAACAAAAGGACAAGGTCACGACCTTCGGCATTTGCTGCTACACGCTGCATAGCCGTTGTAGCATCCGACCTTTGGAGGTTTGAACTCGTGTTCAACGCGTCTGACAAAAGTCTAGAGGTTTTTACACGTGTTGATTTAACTACTCAATTAATTTCAAAGATGAACAAAACAACGCCAGCTTACAATTCTAGAGTAGTATTGTCCCTGGCACATCCGAGGGCGTTGAGAAGTCGGGGTTTAACCGGAGAGTCTGAAGGCGTCACCCCGTATCTCGCGTAGATAAAGTTGTAAGCTTCGTCGCCCCCGTTGGCCACCATCGAGCAGAATATTGTCGCCTGAATGTCTTGATGAACTCTGATAGGCCCCCCCCCCCAATAAAGAGGTCACTATGCCCTTTTGTAAATAGTTAATCATTTCAAAACGCTTACGGATTGACCCCAGTATCCGTTTGCCAATCTAGGAGAAGCTTTCCAGCGTAATCAGCGCATGCAGGGTGACCTAGCGCACAAGCCCAGTCCAAAACGCCCATCCTTTGCATTCCTATCGCTCCAGTGTGTTTATCAGCATCCTGCTCTACTCCAATCTTCAGTAGAACGGACTCGACTCGAGGACCCAAGTAACTCTAGATTTACAACAAATAAATATATATATATATATACCGTAAAACAGTGATCAACCCCCGTTCTATTAGAGCCCCCCCCCCCCCGTAGCTATTATAAACATTACGGTATTCAGCCTTTTAGAGGTCAATTAAGGTAAAGGTCCCTTGGACCGTAGACCCTTTTCTAAAATTGCTTAAAAGACCCTCTGAAGATCCATAGGCGCAACCACAAAGGGGTACCAGAGGGTACAAATAGCATTAAAGGATATGTTGGGGTGTGACTTAGCGGTATTGTCCGGAGCCTTCTTCTTTCGGGAATTCCAGTGGGTACAATGTACCGTCCGTATTGGGTGGGTTGCGCCTATCTGAATATCCCTTCCCTAACCAACCTGCATAACTTCATAATTACTGGAGTTTCCCCCAAGTTGATTAAACGCTCTCCTAAGATGTTTAAAAAGGGTGTTCCAAACGGTAAAGTGGTCCTCTTGTTCCAAATAAGTTGTCAAACTCATCGCCTGTGCCACGGTCGCATGCCCTGTCCCATTTTACAATAACACAGAATAAAAATAAGGTACCACATGTCCTCGCTATCTAGGTTGGGGTTATCATCCCACTTTAAGCGTTAAAAACCTTGGAAGGCGAAGGTGAAGTAGTCATCCAGAAGTTGAGCACGACTCAAAGGGCTTATCATAGAAGCATTCGTGTCCAACTGGACCTTTATCCTGTCCCTTAAAACATTGTCGTAGTGAACTCGGTAAAAACCTGAATAGTTTGTAAAATCACAATACAAATTGACGGAAATGCTTCGTTTTTTTTACTATTTGTCCCATTTGACTGAAGTAAAGCATCTAACAGGTTTACCTGTAGCATCCTGGTTGATCATAATCCATTTAGAAGTATCAACCTCCTCAATAGTAGCCAAAGCCACACTGTCCACAAGCCAATGTTCCGGAATATGATTATCCAATGTGGGCTTATCTTGGGTGACGAGGGTTATAGGAACATACCACAAGGTCTGCTGGGTCGGCTGAGGCAACCCTCCGTTCATGAACTTCTCCTAATGAATTAAAAACTTTATAAATATAATTGCCAAGTTTTGGAAACAAGTTTCCAACGAACGAACCTGTGAAACAAAAATGGCTCTGGGTGATGCGATCGTCACTTTCACAAGGGGAAACCCCGATTTTAAGGTCCAACTATCCAGAATTTTCTTCACGGTCACATCTCCAGGAAGTCTTTGGTCTTCTGCTGCAGCTTGGTCCAAATTCCTGAAAAGGTCATCCTGCTCTGCTCCTTTATACTTCCTGGAGACAAAACACCCGTCTTTTTGCTGACATTTCCACAATTTTTGATTAAAAGTGAAGCTAAGACGTTACATGTCTTGGAGATAGTATCGAAGACCCTTTTGATAAGTAGATTCATTAAGGAACTTCTCGGTCATTCTGCTAATACTGGCTCCCTTATCGTAAGTAATTGTACTAAAATACTTATCGATATCATTCGGCGTCAGAGCGTCGTTCAGAAGGGGATGTGTATTGACCCCGGCGTCAATAACCATCGCGTATTGAACGCTGCCTATTACAATATTCTCTCGAGATCGGAACTCCGGTCTTACCGCATCCACACCCAATGAGCCCACGTATGTTGCAAAACCTTGAAACAATAACACCAACCTTGACCTATGACCTTCCTGACCTTTTCATTAATATACCAGTTAGTTAATGTCTGGAACAATTAGTGTACCTTCGTTTAGCCAAAGATTGGTCCACCATTTGCATGTTACCAGATTTCCAAAATTTTGATGGGCCTTTTTTTAAAATGTAAAACATACATAAATTTAACCCCAATTTATAAGCAATAAGTTAATAATTTATTCACTTACAAGTTCGTGGGCCAGCACGCTCTATAAATTTCATATGAAAGTTACAAAAACAATAAAAATAAAAGAACTGAAGCTAGATTTAGAATTTGGGTTAACTTTACCGTAATAGAATCCTTTGCAGTTTCAAGCGTTTCATCCGGATAATAAATTAGCAAAGAAACTCTACAAAAACCCAAGAGTTTCTTACATCTATCTCAAATCTTAATTATTTATACAATCGTATCGTTGGCATTATATATAGGTCCTACCTGTACAAGTTGAGTCCATAATTCTCCATAGCCCCTGCAATAATTAGCAACACTGGAGTTACAGTATTTCCCGAAATAATCTCCCCCCGCTATAATGCCTCCCTCCGAAATAATCCTCCCCCTCCGAAATAATCCCCCTCACCTCTGTAATGCCACCCTGCCTTTCAATGTTAAAAATTAAATGTTCCCTATCTTGTCTATGTTAATTTCTAAATTTTCCTTCGAAAGAATACTTGATCCGTCCCAGGGGGCATTATTTCGGGAAATAGGGTAACTTAATTCCCAATGTATTAGAAATGGTGTTTTGTTACCAGCTTCAAAGATGGGTGTGGCCACGGAGTCCATTTTCGAAAGGGGGTACTCCACTTGGAAGTAATCGTCAAAGAACTTGAGTAGCTCGGCAGCCACCAACGCCGAGTAGTTCCCACCCCCACGTTCAATCATTGACGGTGGACCATACACCTGTGTATAGTTGTTGATATTCAAACCTTATGATGATTATGATAAGCGCTTATCAAGACGTAGACGTACCCTGACAGGCTTGCCCCCAAAAGCGTCTAAAGGGGCTTCCGCCCAGGTGAAGTCTGAAATGACGAGAGCAAATAAGTAGGTTGACATTTGTACTGTTCTCTCAAACGTGTCCCTCATCCAACCCGGTCTTGTAGGACTAAATACAATAAGTTTCAAATAGATTCACGCCGTTTTTTAAGCATTATATCTTTCTAAATACGCTGCCCTTACTCCGCGGAACTGTTGAAAAGTTGGGTGTTGGCTAGCGCGGTGTAGTTGGCCTTGCGGATTATGCTAACATCGAAGGTGGCCTTGAGGTCAGGCTCGTCGAAACAGGGAAAGAGTTGTCTCAAGTGGACGCCCTGCATTTGAGTCACGGCCTGTCGTCTGAGACACACAAGAATATCATAAAAGGTCAAGGGTCATGAAAAAATGAGGTCACTAGAACAGGAACTAATATCCGCGTGGGATTCTTGGGGGTACGGACAATGTATGAGTGCATGAGACCCCAAATTATACCCCCCTCATCAATTGAAAGCCCCTTCGTAAACGGCCTTGTCTAAAAAACTACCCTACTTCCTGTTTTAATTCCCCAGGGGAAGATGATAAGCACGCAGTAGCCTACCTTATTTCCCCCGTAGCAGGATCAAGATAAGTGCTCAAGTAGAGTCCATTATTCCTATCGGTTGAAATGGGGGCGACAGACTCGATGCTTATCGTGTACTCCTCGTCCACCTCTAGAACCGTGTCCAATTGGAGGGACAGGAAGTGTCTCCCAGTCTCCGTGTCATTTCCGGTTGACAAGACGCTTATCGGCTGGACGGGGGGATTGACCACTTTCGTAATCTGAATTAAGATATCCCACGATAATAAACTGTCCCTAATCTTACTCCATTTAACAAAATCCCATAGGAAAGTATACAATTATTTCCAAAACCGGCTCAAAATTCTGATCATACATTCCCCAAGCTTAAAAGTACCTTTATAGAGTCAATGTCAACAGAGAGTAGATTAGCATGCAGGGTCACTACCGATGTATTCTCCGAAGGTCTAAAGGTCACGATGACCTTCCCAGGGGCAGTCAAGTACTCCCCAATCGCCGGATCATTATCCAAGATAACCACAAGTTCCACTTCATAATGGGAAGGGATCACGGTCCCATTTAGTCTAAATCTTGGACTGATTTCCTCACTCAGGAAGCTATTTTCCACCTGATTAAAATCCAGGCTTCGACCACCCTTGAACCCCCTTTCGTATTCAAACTGAAGGGGTGGGTGTGCCCATCCTTGAAAAACTAGAGATAGAAACACCAAGGAATATAATTTCAGAGTCATTTTGCACCAGAGTAAGAATTCCGAGTGAATCCCTTCCTTAACAAATGGATAACTGGATCAATGTTAACCAAGGATTACCTTTTACTCGATAAAATAGAATATATTAGCATTTATTGCACAATTTATTGAGGGATTATGATAGGCTCAATCGGAGGTGGATTTACTTTGAAGATTGATCCAGATAGTACTTATCTATTTGGTATCATTCCATTGTTCAGTTTTATTTTTAGGTTAAGGCTATCTCAAGCAAAGCTCTGCTCATCCATTTTGTCCCAATTCCAGCGTATTTTATAAAATGCATGATCATTTCACTAACCTGTCTTTTATTACTTCAAAACAGAACGAATGCTAAAAGTAATTTAGAGTTTTATGCAAGGTTTAATTCCATTAGCTTCGTGTGGAGAAACATCATAAATATTTTAAAATGTAATGAATAATGCAGTCGAAAAAGTATGAAATGTTGCCAACACTTTATTTTATTTTACAACTCTACCATTTACTTTTTAACACCAATAAATAAACGCAGTTAATAATGATAGCTTTGGATTTAATTTTAATAAACTGTTGCTATTTTTTATTCAGAATTTACTTTAGATCCTTCCTTTTATATAACTTTAGTCCTCTAATTTAATACTGATCCGCTTTATTCTTCACATCATGTCCATGCTTTTAATGATTTCACTTCCAAACCGGTCAACCCAAACGATATTCGACCTCAAGTTATTAAGATAATTGTTCAAGTTCCCACTAATTGGAGCCAAAACCTCCGTATTCTTGTCAATAAACGCTTGAATCTGTAATTAAATAACTCCCATATTATTTAAAGTCATTCAGAACAGAAAAAATAGTATGGAAATCTCCATCAAACCTTAACAAGATCAGCTTCCGAGCCAGAATAACTACTCAAAGTGTTGATAACACTTCCCACAGGGTTTGGAGACCCATCCCCAATTACGGAGATGACCTCAGTAAGTTTCGCATCCAGGAATTCCAAAACAAGGTCACGCCCTCCGGTATTAATCGCCACGCGCTGCATGGCCGTTGTTGCATCCGACCTTTGGAGTTTTGAATCCGGGTTTATAGCATCTTCCAACAACCTGCGAGGATATACTCTCATTAAAACCTGCCAATAGACAGATAAGCCCATTTTTGATAACCACTTACGAAGAAAGGAGCATAGGATCCTTTGCACAACCGAGGGCGTTGAGGAGTCGGGGTTTTACTGGAGAGTCTGTAGGCGTAGATTGGTAAGCCTGGTAAATAAAGTTGAAGTCGGCTTCATCCCCGTTGGCCACCATCGCACAGAATATCGTAGACTGGATGTCTTGATGAACTCTGGAATAAGTTTGGACTTTTTTTAGACATTTATCCTTGAGATCTGTCTAGTTTTGTACGGTTAATTGAACATTTTAAAAAGCGTCAGTAATGCCACGCAGCTATTCTAGCCTATAAGCGAAGGTTTTAAAAACGTCCAATTATTATTTTCACACGGGAAGATGGAATAAATTGGGGAATTATTTTATAAATTATTAGGAAATAAAAACAGGAAATTAAGACCATTTGATGATATAAAAAGACGGATTCTTTCCCATACAAACGGAGACTTGGATTTTTACACACAAATTGTACGCTATTTTGCTCACGGATTAATAGCAGGAGCTGCTCGCCATTCTGTTAGAAGTTTTGCAGCGTAATCAGCGCATGCAGGATGATCGAGCGCACAAGCCCAGTCCAGAACGCTCATCCTTTCCATTCCAATCGCTCCGATGTGCTTATCATTATCTTGCTCTACGCCAAGTTTAACCAAAACGGCTTCTACTCGAGGGGTCAAGTATTTCTAACAAAAATAGAAATACCAATTACAAATTCTGCTTATGATTGGCCCTAAATCTCACAAAGTCCTTAACAAATGCGTCACTAAATCACCTGGAGGACTGCATAGTCCGAAGGGATGCCCCCTTGGAGATTCAAAACGCGTCGGAGATGCTTAAAGACCGTGTCCCAGACGGTAAAGTGGTCCTCCTGTACCAAATATGAGGTCAGGCTGATGGCCGATGATATCGGGAGGTACCCTGCATCCATAATTACACCAATTTATTATCATATACACGTAGATATGGGTATCAAAAGGTCAAAGGTCAAAGGTCAAGCCCGCACCTTGGAAGCCGAACGTAAAGTAATCGTCCAAAAGTTGAGCTCGACTCAAGGGAGTTATCACAGACGCATCCGTGTCCAACTGCGTCTTAATCAGGGAGGTCAAAGTGGCGTCGTACAGGACTCGGTAGAACCCTACAAGACATTTTAAGTTATGATAAGACCTTATCTTCTCCTTGGTCTCCATCTTATCCTGATAAAACCGTACAACTTATTACCAGTAGCATCCTGGTTAATCATAATGAACTGAGAAGTGTCCACATTTTGAATCAAGGACAAAGCCACATTGTCCGGAAGCCAGTATTCCGGTACGTGGTTGGGTAGCACAGGCTTGGCTGCCGTTACAAGGGTTATCGGGACAAACCACAGGGGATTCTGGGTCAGTTTACCGTTATTTGAAAACTTTTCCTGTAGATTAAGATAAGAGCTTATCAATAGAAAGAAATATTCGTTAAAAATTTGAAGAAATATCCTCATTTGCTTCCATACTTGAGTAACGTAAATAGCCGATCCGGACGCAACAGTTACTCTGACAAGGGGGAAGCCCGACTTTAGGGTCCAACTGTCCAGAATTTGTTTCACGGTCACACCTTCAGGCAGCCTGGTATCTTCCGCGGCCGCCTTGTCCAAGTTCCTGAAAAGGTCATCTTGCTCAGCTCCTTTGAATTGCCTGGAAAAAATTTAGCCATTTATTTCCAAACTCTCTTGGAAAAATTTCGAACCTTTTCTACCATTACATTTAGTCGTCCGGGTGGTTTAAATTTTAAATGCGTCAAAAACTTTGGTGATGGTTTGGCTCAGGTTTATAATCAGGGGCATTTGGTTTGGTTAAAATCGTTAACGAAACCAAACGAAACCAAAAAATAAGCACTAACCAAACCAAACTATATACGTGAAGATAGTATTGGTTCAAATAAGGCTTTGGTTATGGGCTGGTTTAGATTTATAACTACTTGATTTGGTTAAAGTCTTTAAAGAAACCATTTGTTTTGGTTAAAATCTTCAAAGTAATCATTTGGTTTGGTTAAAATCTTTAAAGAAACGAAACCAACCGAAACCAAAAAATTACCACTAATTAACCAAACCAAACTACATTTCACGAGAAGATAGAATTGGCTAAAAACCTTTGGTTAAGATTTGGTTTGTTTTATAACCATTTGCAGTTGGTTTGGTTAAATTCGCTAGTGAAACCAAACCAAACCAAAATAAAACCATTAACCAAACCAAACTCCGACCAATCCTTACATTTCTGCGAGATAGTATTGAAGTCCCTTCTGGTAGGTAGACTCCGTAAGGAAGTTCTCAGTCATCCGGTTGACAGAACCCCCCTTTTCGTAAGTGATTGTGCTGAAATAACGGTCAATATCTGACGGGGTCAGAGCATCATTGAGGATCGGGTGGGTATTTGGACCCGCGTCGTAAACCAACGCGGGTTGAACCGCGTCAATAAGAATCTGCTCTCGGGCGCGGAACTCCGGCTTAACGTGATCAACTCCCAGAAAACTCACATACGTTGCGAACCCTAAGAATAAGACACATACGTCTTTTATGACCTTTAGGTCAACGGATTAAGAACTGACCTCACAGAAAGGTCAAAGGTGGTAGTGTACCTTCATTCAACCAGATATTCGTCCACCACTTGCAGGTAACAAGGTCTCCGAAGTTTTGATGGGCCTTCAATTAT
This sequence comes from Hydroisotoma schaefferi, assembly GCA_034682405.1. Lineage (NCBI taxonomy): Eukaryota > Metazoa > Arthropoda > Collembola > Entomobryomorpha > Isotomidae > Hydroisotoma > Hydroisotoma schaefferi. Next base: position 5,109 of record JAQFZX010001684.1, on the reverse strand, counting down.
TAAAAACGGACGTTTTTACAGAACTTTTCTAATTAATTGCATTTGCATAAATACCAATTAACTAAAATCTTACCAGCTCGTGAGCCACAACACTCTGTAATAAATGGGACACAAAAACCATAAGTTAAGTTTGCAATTTTATTATTAATCGTTTTTAATTAGTAAGTTACCGTAATAGAGTCCCGGTTTGTTTCCAAGCTTTCGTCCGGATAATAAAGTAGAGCTGACAGCCTGAAAAATTAAACGCTTATCTTATCTTATCTTAATTGCAGGTTATCTGAAAGACAGAAGCTAAAACTTACGAGTAAATATTCAATCCATAGTTCTCCATAGCCCCTGTATAAATTAAACAACAAAAAATTCAAGATGAACTTTGACCTGCTAAAGGTCAAACGCTGGGTCACCTACCACTAAAGTTGGGTGCGGCCACGGAGTCCATCTTATCCAAAGGATACTCGGCCAAGAAGTAATCATTGTAAAACTGCAAAAGTTGGGCCGCAAGGGTAGCGGAATATTCCCCACCCCCACGCGCAATCAAATGGGGTGGACCGTAGACCTTTTTAGAATTATAGCATTCATTAGCTTTATATCGGACAGCGTGGCATCCTTATATCACAGCTCAACATAGGCCTAACCACGAGGGGGTAACAGGGGGTACAAATAAGCATTAAAGGGTATGAAGGGGTATGGCTTAGTGGGGCCTGCTTAACATGTAAAGGGTACGGCTTATCGTGAATTTCAGGGGGTACATTATAAAACAAGGGGGTGCAATGTGCCCTCGTACCCCAGTGGCTGCCCCAATGACACTGAAAGTAGGAGTGGCTTACGCAAACAACCAGAGGGGGTACAAATAGCATTAAAGGATATGAAGGGGTACGTGGTATAGCGGGGCTGGGCGGGGCCTACTTAACATGCAAAGGATAGGGCTTATCGGGAATTGGATGGGGTACATTAGAAAACTAGAGGGTGCAATGTACCCTCGTACCCCAGTGGCTGCCCCAATGACGCTGAAAGTAGGAATGGCTTACGCGAACAGGTTTACCCCCAAAGGCATCCAAGGGGGCTTCGGAAAAGGTAAAGTCGGAGACAACCAGAGCAAAAAGGTAGGTCGACATTGGGACCGTTCGGAGGAACTTGGCAACTGACCATCCCGGTGTCGCCGGACTTTACGATAAAAAACACACACTTAATTAAAAAAAAGTAAAGCTTGACCTTACAGGGGTAGATTACAAAGGTCAAAAGGTCACTTACTCAAACGACGACAGGGCGACCATGGTGTTGGCTCTCACGTCGTACTTATTATTATGTCTCACGGTCACATCAAAGGTCGCCTTGAGGTTGGGTTCATCAAATGACGGGAACAATTGTCTCGCTCCAACACTTTCCATCTGCGTCACAGCGTGGTTTCTAAATATAAACAATATAATACTTTCCCAATTACAAACACTTAGTTATCTCAAGAAAGAACATGTTAAATAAAAGGTCATTTCAATGACCTTATTTCTTCCGTCTCAGGGTCAACATAAGTACTAAGGTAGAGTCCACTTCTCTCATTTGTGGAAATGGAAGCGACGAATTCCATATAGATTTGGTACTCCGCCCCTCCCACAAGAACCTTGTCTAGTTGAAGGGTCAAAAAATGTCGACCTGAGTCCGTGTCATTTGTATGCGATACGACAGAAATCACTTCGTCCGGACTTCCTACGTTTGTGACCTTAAAAAGAAGCTCAAACATTACTTTCTGACCCATTCGGGTTATAAATACCCGTGAAATTCACCCTACCTTGATACTTTCATAGTTTATATTGAGAAGTCTAGCATGCAAGGTCACAACATCCGTGTCACCCGCAGGAACAACGTCAATAGTGACCTTCCCAGGTGCGGTCAAGTACTCTCCGATGTCCGGCTCCTGGTCCAAGATGACCAAAAGTTCTACATCGTAATGGGAAGGGATTATCGTCTCATTTAGTCTAAACTTTGGACCAATATCCTGAACGAGATAGTCTTGTGGACGGAGATGCGGACCTTTGACCCCTTTAAACCCCCTTTCGTATTCAAACTGAAGGGGTGGGTGTGCCACTGAGAGGGCCACCACAGATAATAATAATAAGAACTTTACACACATATTCATAAAATATATTATAAAACGGGCATAAAAGGTACACGGAACTGGGGCAGAAATAATGTTTTTTGGCAAAACGCGTCTTATTTATATCCAAAAACAGGCCTGATATTCATTGTTTGTTTTTAAGCAGTCAAAAGCTGATAAGTGCATGAATGAGTGAACAAAGATTGATAAGGAATACATGGATCCCATCAAGTTATCTTGACAGAAAGACTGATTTCTTTTTTGGGTTAAGGTTTTTTTTAATCAAAATCCACCACATTTTCGGGAAATTCCAGCATTTCATTCAATTATTACACAATATCCGTCCCTTTGAAAGTCCAACAACTTGACCCTTTAGTTGACCTTTGTCTCAGGGTTTAAAGCAGCCTTTACCACCTACGAATGGCTATGCTAATTAAAATTGGTGTGCATTCTGTTCATTTAATTATCATTAATTCTCCATTCCCTGATTGCCTTTCTCTAAATAACTACCCACCTACATCCTCCCTTGTGATCTGTGCTGTTACATAAGTTATCAAATGAGAATGTTATCCATTTTATTAATCAATTTAACCATCCAAATGAAACGCATAAAAGGATAAGCTTTTTATCATTAAAATTAAAATGAAGGTTTTTGGTATGAAGGCCCACGCAGTAGTTTGGTCATGGTCGGTTGGATTATTATTTAATCTATTTATTTATTTCCCAGGTTGTAAATAAGTTTGGGTAAGCTTATGTATTTATTTTCGGCACAGGATGTAATATAATGAAGGATTAATTACTTTAATAACCGAACTCATGTTTAAACAAATCCAAATTAAGGATTTTATGCCAAATTTTGGATAAAGTCATTAAAATTCCTGTAATGTCCTTCCATCCAATCTATGTTTGTTTGGATGACACTCAAAGGGCTGGAGCTTAGGCTGTTCGCATTTATAAACCGTTCAATCTGTATAGTAAATAAATAGTTAATGTTAAATAAAACCCCCTATTATTTTATCCCTTCAAGTATTAGTTTCTAAATCCTTACATCCTGGTAGTCAAACTGATCGTTATAAGAGTTGGCCAAGGTGGACAGGACCCCATTAATCGCCCCCGTTCCGTATCTATTATTTATTAAAGACAATCACTTAATGTATCCATAAGAATGTTGAATACACGATGGATTTTTATCAATTAACCTTCGAACAATAGTCTGATAATTATTCCGGATAAAATTGAAAGCGATATCAGTTCCGGCAGAGTTTCCAGCCACAGCTTGCATAGCAATTACCCGTTGGTTAGCTCGAATCCCGGTATTCTGCCCTAGAGCCAAGTCCAACAGACTAAATATGCAAAATTAACCAGTTTTTAATGACATTTCACAAATAAATAAACTTCCCAACTTAATTAGTGGTCACCATTTGGTTTCGTTAACGATTTTAACCAAACCAAACCAAAATGGTTATAAAACCAAACCAAACCAAAACAGCTTTATAGCAGTAACGAAACCACTTCCACTGCTACTTCCGAACTTTAACCACTTACTTATTCAACCTAAAGCTAGTTTTGGAGCAGCCAAGAGCCCTCAAAAGGTTTAGCTGCATCGTTTCCCTAGTTGACCTCTTGTATTCCTCCAAGGCAAACTCCCACTCGGCATCACCCCCGTTAGCCACCGCCGTACAGTAAGTACTTGGCTGCAGGTCGGGGAATATTCTATACAAAATATAAACCATATTTATACCCTTTTATTCCTAGGAGAATGTCATAAGTTTTGGGATAGAATACATGGAAACATTAGCAGGGTTAGCGATCCATTGGGTGAATCGGGCTTTGGCGAAAGCGGTACAGTTAGCGTCTCCGTGATTACAGGCCCATTCGAACAGTCGGGTTCGGAGCATTATTTGCGGTACGGAATCCGACGGTTGGGGTTCCAGGGATATCCCTTCCAATGCTGGCTTCACCAGACCCAGGATGTATTTCTGAATATTATACAAGGGACATTTTATAGGTCACGTTTAAACTCCTCTGTGACCTTTTAAAAATATATCCAGAGCACTAAATCTAAACAGGCTTGGAAATAGTCCTCTCTGGAAAAACTACCCCCATCCTTTCCACGTGTAAAATTATAATTCGCCCTATCTTACTCATGTCAAACGTTTTCTCAATTTAACTCCCCAGGGTACTAATTCACGGAAATACGGTAATAAGCACCCTACATCCTTATACATGATAAAAACGATGTTTTGAAGTACCTTTAACATGGGAGAGAGTCCCCTTTTAACATGTAAAGGATAGACGTGCGGCATAATTAACGAGGGCGTCTTATGAGCCAGGATTTAGGGTACTTTTTTTTAGTTCACTAAAGGGTAAAAGTCCCATCAAACATAACTGGCTTATTTTTACATTGTATTTCCTAAAATCTATAATTTTCTCCCCAACTTCTAAAAAAAACTCCCAACTTTTTACTTTCATTTTTTACCCAAATATTCCCTTAAATTCTCATACTTTCGGCTGACGGGAAACCAACCATTCCTCACCTTGAAAGCAGGGAATGCCGAGTTACGGCTAAACATTCGATAAGGCCTGGCCATATTTGTGACGAAGCTTATCCAAGGGAAAACCTCCATCTCCTTTGACAAGTACATTGTCAAATTCAAAGCTGTTGACAAATTCTGATATTCTAAAAAAAGTAAAGCACAATTTACGGCCTGACAGGTTCTTCCAAAGTTTCAAAAAACATTAAATATTATCAAATAAAATATATATTTTACTGGCAAACGCCAAGTTAAGATTGTCATCAACCAAAGCACTCCTTGTCTGGGCATCAAAGGCCATGTGGTCCGTGTGTAGTTGCTCAATAATGGAATCAATTAACTGACCCTTGTAAAGGGTCCTGTAGTACCCTGAGTAAAAGTTAAATAAATATATTACTCCAACCAAGCAAGGGCATGTCCAAAGCAGGGCATAATGCCCAGGTAATTTTAAGAAACGTCAAGAGGGCATGTCCAAAGCAGGGCATA
>JAQFZX010001683.1:0-26183 GCA_034682405.1 Hydroisotoma schaefferi | reverse complement strand
ATTGGTTGAATGGCTAACAAAGTTCCTCAGGACAACTGGGATAATATTAGACGTTATAGTTTTTTGAATAACAAAGTAGCTAGGTAGTACTCATAAAATTCCTGCATACCAGCAGATGAATGAATACCAAGGGATATGTAGATAGATACCTTGATTCAAAGTAGAATATATTCCACTAACTTTAGAAAATGAAAAGTCCTCAAGTCCCACATAGTTCAGCCGATTTTTTCCAGAATACCTATAACTTACAAGCTATAAATCAACGAAAGCAGGTGTCAGAAACATGCTAATATATTTGCTCTTGATCTTCGCATTGACATCACTTATGAATTATTCAAAACATTACAGAATATCGTGTAGGTATTATGCATGAGTTTTTGCAATGCATAACATTGCTCGTGGCTCGTTCCGTAGTCATTGGTGGGGTCATCGGACATTGCTACGTCCGTATGAAATTACTACGATTTAATATACTTTCCTAATTTGACATGAAAGTTTAGTAAACCACAAAAGGCAAAAACCGTTTGTGGTAGAAACTATTTCGATGCTGCTAATATTACAATATTTTAGAATTACTAATGGATATAAACCTGAAAGCAAGATTATAAAATTATGCATCTTGTGGGGTATTGTCTTTTAACATGCAAAATTAAGATAAGATATCTATCTCGTAGGATTAAAGTTCGAACTTATCATATTTTTCACTACTGACTTCACTTTAATCATTTACATTCCCTTGAAACTTTTATTACTTTGCTGGCACAATTCCTGTTTTAAAATCTGCATTTATGACTGAAGGGAACGCTGTTCACTTTATTCTTGCATACTCTTTCGCACGGATAAATCAGCATCCACAGAAACCTTCCCCGCTTGTTTTTTACCCAGACCCAGCGTTTTTAAAGCGATTTCGTGTGGCAGCGTAGCACTGCTTTAAGGTATCGAGATGGAAACGGTTGGGGATGCTGGTGCCGAGGAATTATTTTCTATTTTTGTGGTATAATTTCTCAATTTCAAGCAATTCAATATACTCAGGAACTACTTTCCGTACTAAGTGTATGTATTATAGTGTATTATATACCTGGCTATTTAAATAAGCTCATTTATTGAAACTTTAAAAAACATTTCTGTAATCTAATATGTAATATGCTATTCTCTCTGTATGTCCCACCCAGCTAAGGGAATGCTATTTGGGAAATAAATATAAAATTTACCATTTTAATAAAAACGAATGCCCACGCAGTTTGAGCATGAACAAGACCTTAAAAATCCCTTTCCCTTATTCATTAAAAACTGAATAAGGCGTCAGTTCTATTAAAGTGTCTACCACTATTTTATAGTACCACCCACCATCCTCTGTACAATAAAGAATTTCGGGTACTTTTCCCTCATCCCTTCTCATTCCCATCCTCTCGAAAAAAGTACTATTGATGATGATCAGACTTTAGCATCAACATCCCATGCGGTGTTCATATTGCTTTTTTCAGCATATTTGTCGTAAAGTTATACTATAAGGTAAAGCCAAGCGATGTCCTAATAATACAACATATATGACATGACATAAGGGTTGTTTTTCGGTTAAACAATATTATGGAAACTGAAAATGAGGAAGGGCCATTTTTGGGCTGAAAGTCCTCCCTTCATTCAGCACCACAAAAGAGTATCATCTACCACGAGTACTAAGCCTCTACGTTAAAACTTTTAAAAGGTAAAATAGGACTATGAACATTTGTAAAGATCGTCGTAAACTATAGCTTACTTTATTATCCCAGTAACCCTTACTAAAGACTTTTCACCCCTTCTTTTTTCTATCCTAGGAAGATGTAATGCATGCAAGAAACTGAGACGGATGTTATAATATTGCTCAAGCATTTCAAAACACTTTTGGGTTTCCACCAGAATCATTTGTGGTCAAGCTCATTAGCCAACAAGCTCTGGCATCAGGTTGACCTAACCCTTTTAATCTAGCTCCTTTCAGCTCCAGATTTAGAAGAATCACTTAAGAAAAAACTATTTAACCTTACAGAAAAGGTCAAAGTTTGTGCTTAAATTAGAAGTTTACCAGAACTATTGACATTTTGTCCATTCGTTTTTTTTAGTTTTTGGCTTAACCAGTTTGTTACGACGAATATTTTACATCGGGACCTGGTATACTAGTTAGCTATTTAGTAGTGCAGAAAAAGCAAAGGTCTAAGAACATGGTTTAATTACAAGAAAGTGTTGGAAAAGTTTACTGGTTAGTGAGATCTCTAATATATAGTTGTCGGGAAGTTGAGACATTTCTGTTTACACTTTTCTCGAGAAGCCAAAATAAGACGATTTATCATCTTAAGGGAGACGTCCCTTTTGTGTCATTTTGTGGGATTTGACAGTCATTAGCGGTGAGTTTGTGCAATTTGATCTCTTTCCTTGACTGACTTTTGCCCTGTTTTGAAAACTTTTGGTCCTTTAGAACGCTAAGAACAATAAGAATACACACAAGTTAAAAGGCTAAAACCAGTATGTTAAAACAAAGCGGTACTCTTCAGAATTGGAGGTATGAGTTAAAGGATTCGTTTTTCGTACATTAGTTTTGCTGACATCCAGTACTATTGGATATTACTGGATTTAAAAAGACTAAAATCAACATATTAGGGTTTCATGAAATAAGAATTCAATTCGTATTTTCTCTCGGGCACTGTTGAATGTTTTTATGCTCCGTTTTCCTATATTAAAACTTTAGTTTAGTGTGAAGTACAGCAACAGTATTTCTCAATCCTTTATCATCTTTAGTTGGAGAATTAAATCCAATAAAAAGCATATGCATTACTGCATGCAAGTCATCTTTTATCAAAAGTTACAAGATTTTAACGATAATATATTCCGGGTTTCTTCATACCCAGTGGCCAGTTTATACAGGTATACAGTTTTAACAGGCTATTTAGACGAATAGCTCGTTCTATTCTAATTGAAGCATAAATCGTCTTACAAACTACATGCACACATGACCCTGAAATCTTATCGTTGAATCATGTATTGTAATATTTAATTGATATTCAGAATTGTGTCTGAAGATGACTCTTATTTCGGGAAATTTCGAAATCCTTTCTGAAAAACGGAGAAGTGTTCATAAATGGTCCGTAGATATTTGTAGCGTACTTTTAACTATACGAAATGATGGTATGCGGGAAGTTGTGATGCAATGCATAAGACCATTTCTTCGATTGAAGACGTGATATGGAGATGAGATATTATCTTAGTAATTTATTGAACGACCATATGAGAAATTGGTATCAATTTGTTTGTATTTTTTCAATAAAAACTTTGATTGCGAAGTTTAGAATCATATCTATTGCGCGTTTTCTAATCTTTCGTATCTTTTTCTCCGTATCAATCAATTATTAACATTAATTCAATAGAAGAAATGTTTTATTCTTTGATGTTTTATTGAATGGATAGTTTTCCACAGTATATACTGCATTTTGTAATCGTGATTTTTTCCTTACCTTGCTTTGGAAAACCTCACGGTTCTTTTTCACAACGAAGTGTTGGAATAGGGCTTAATCCAATTTCACGACCAATCCCAACTAAAAGCCTAATTCAACTCCGAGAATTCGGATAGTCCAACCAGCACATCAAGCTACGGCTAAATCAAGTATCTAAAACTATTTGACTACCCTTGCATACGGGAATCTCGCATATTCTTTAGAGAGAAACTTGTAAAACGCTGTCAAACTAGTTAATGGAAAGCTACTCAGTCATGATTCCGATTTCATCCCAACAACACTGTAATCATTAAGCGTCTTTAGATATGCTTTAAATATTTGGATATATTCGGCATTAGCTTTAAAATAAGCTTCATAAGTGCGTACAACAGTACTATTTTTATTCTAACGTCAACAAACGTCCTTCTACATTGAAACCTTCGAGTAAATAGACGCTTAACTCTGCCTAAATTAATCTACATGACGACGCATAGAAAGTCTGAAGTCTTCCAGAATTGTCTGTTGGTATCCGTCATACAATTTACCTGATTCTTTGTTGCGTAAAAAAAGTGCGTCGTCCTTGTCTAGTCTAGACTAGAAGAGTCTAAAAAGTGTAGGCGTTCGTTAGGTGATAGACTAGGGAGTTTTTATGGTCGCGTTACGCAACGCCTACAACCCCAACGTGCAGTTCATTGGCTCACCCGTTATGCAACAGTCATTACGGAAGATTTTGTAGGGGAGATCATTTCCATTTGTTACATACACAGGAAAGTACATAGGTATATTGCTGGAAATCCTAGGTCTTAGCTCACAGTCTGGATTAGGATTATAATCTTTCGTAATTCTCCTAAAATAATCTAACAAAAAGTATTTTACCTGAGCTTCTGACTGAATGAAGGCATTATTATTGAAGTCAGCCAGTCACTCTTTTACCTCATTTTGTCAGTACTTAATTGGTAGTCTTTTCTACTCATTCTCTATGCAAATTATGAAAGCAACTTATTAAATATTCCTTCTGACCATATTCATGACATTGAATAGGTTCAGGCATCCTTAAGGTGTAATTTACGATCCTATCTCCGTTCTAGAATCTAGATTATGCTCTATCTGAAGCAGAGTTGTGTTGTAAGTGTACAGTATTTCTAACTCTTTATTCTTGCATTCCTACTGGAAGGAGATAAAAGTGGCATTTTAAAAGACAAAAGTTCAGTTTTGCATGGAGTACAAAGATTAACAGTGAACAATGGTCTGAACTGTGTGTCTCATTTTGTTACAATCAGTAATACGTATGTGTAAATCATCAATAAATATCCTTGCTATAAAAGTACAAATTCATAGATGCTATTTGAGCAAAGTGAGGCTACTACTGTTACAAGAGCAGTAAACCGTTCCGCTTACGGAAGTATTGGAACTTTTCAAACAATTTTGGTAAAGGTTAGCGTTAACAATCAAGCAAAGGGATCATCTTTATCAGGAGAATCCTCTTCCGCTTTGTGGTAAAGTACAATTGATTGTTATCTAAATTATAACAATTGACCATTCATGTCTTTCGAGCACGTAATCTCAACTCTTTCTTGAAGTTTTATTCATCGAAATGAAATTCGGACGGACATACTAACGCATGCATGGAGGCATGAGAGGAAATTATTGTTTTGTGTTTTATTTACGTTGTTCAGTCTGTGATTCCTCCTTTGCATATTCCAGATTCATTGAAGTATTTATTTTATTGCTAAACAATGAAGGGTTTGATAGGTATTGTAGACAGCTATTTTCTGTAACAATGAACTTATATTAGACGCTGCTTTGAGTTCAGTGATAAGGGAAAGACCGGAAATTCCTATAGACCTCGGCTTATGAGAATTGAAGGGGACAGGGCTTTTATTTGAGCTTTTTCGAGCCGTCAAATAATAATTGAAGGAGGCATTTCATCCATCGCTAGTCCGCGTAAGCGTAGGGTTCTCTGAACTGTACCCGGGTGAAGATGTTCCAATCCCGGAGGCTTTTGAACTCCATTTAAATAACCGTGTCTTTCGAGTAAAAAAATCAACGCAGTTGGGAAAAAACTCTTCTAAAAAGTACAGCCATGTAACGTATGCATTTTTCCCAAAGACCTGCCAAGATTACCTAATTTCCCTATGGCAGATTACGAAGCGATAAACAAACGTAAAGTTAATTCAATCTTCAAACTCGTCGTCCCGTGTCTTTTTTCCATGCCCATTCACAAAGAATCTGAATTGAATAGAAACTTGTTGTATCGGGTACTATGTGGGTTTTGTTTGCGACACACGACGAACGAACTTAACTTCCACTGCTTACCTAAGCTTTTAGAAGAAGGGGAGCCTTGAAGTCGTTGATCGGCAATAGAGATTAAGTTTATGATTATCAGCATTATTGAATAAGAAAAGGTCTTTTTTGACTAAACGGACGATGATAGTTACACAAAAAGGTAGACCTTTCATTCATCGTGTTGTAATGTGTACAGAACACAAAGTTACTTAGCTTTACTGTGTGCCTTTTCTTGAGCCAACAGAGGTAATAAAGAAAAGATAAGGTTTCATAGAGACGTAGTCAAGCGACCAGACCTAATCTACTCTTTTGAATGGGATTAGTTAGCCACTTTTTTACATGACAATGTAATGCAAGAGCTCATCATAGATCATAGTATTATTTGAGTCGTCATTTTTTCAATAATATAAATCTTGTCTCAATCTTGATTTAGGTCTCGTTACGCAAAGAACCACACAGCAAGTTGGTCAACTTTTTAACTCGGACAACATAAAGCAATTAAAAAGACTACTCATAATGGACGTTTTGAATCGAACTGACGCTGCGACTGGGAAACACCACTCTACCCGAAAAAATTCTTCCTCGGGGACAAAGCAAGCTTATAAATCCCAAGAAGATCACAATTCCCCATTAGACTTTTCCACAAAAAAAGCAAAGCTTGAGAGCAAAATTAAGGAAGTGATGACCACTAGAGATAGTAAGGGTAGCCAGAACCAAGAAATGGATTCTCCATCTAGTCGACTTCGAAATATCCTTAGTATGAAGTTTCCTGGTAGTCGTGGGGAAGAATTTGTTGGAGCCGTTCTGAATTTGTCTAAAGCATCACCCCCAAACTCAACTACAACTTGGTCGGCTACTAGTTCCCCGAAATCGGGAAATGAGTTAGATGAAGATTCTCGGTCCAGGACTTCTTCGCCTTTGTCACCCTCGATGGAGCAACCTCAACAGGGATTCATCCCCTCAACGAGACAGGCTACTATTCCGACTAATGGGCAGTCTCATTTCCACCAGATTGTAAGTCGAGGAAGTAGCTTTCCCCACGGGTTGAACGGGGTAGGACACAACCCTCTTAGCTTTTCCCCTTGGGGTAATGGAGTATTTAGTCCAAATATTAGTCCTGTATATGACCAGCTAGCAGTACCAATGGGAACTGGACTTCCAGTTTCAATGGAGGCTAGCCCTACCTCTGGGGCTATTTTTCCAGGTCAGATCGTTTCCAACGGGACTGCGGATGGTACTGATGGAGCCCAGAGTCAGGCTAACTTTGGAGGGGCTAACCCTCTTCTGTCATTTGCTAATGGAAACTCAACACCGGTTACAGGCAAGAATGGACGGGCAACTCGACCTTTTAAGGTATATTTAGGTTGTATTTCGTCTGTTTTGTACTCTCTCATTTCTTACTGATCTTTTTCAGCACGAAAAATAGCTCATTCTTTTTTATTAACTCAATTTCTTCTATAGTTGATACTAAGAAGTTAAAAAATAGCAACCCTGTGGGTATATGAAGACCTATAGTTGTAGGTTGCAATTTCAATGAAATCATTAATTGATGTGTCTATTTTCTCTTAATCCAAAGGCATATCCAAAGGACCCTCTATCCTTCCCTTCTGTGGGTCTATATGGAATTCCCATGGGTCAAGCCCCTGGGGGTAACGAGACGATATTCCACCAGCAGTCTAATCAGGCGTATGCCGAGTTCAGGAAGCAGATGCTCGCCTCTTCCCAAGTAGGTCGTGCAAGACGGGTTGGTCAGCAAAGAAACGGGAGCGGTCCTCAAGGGTCACTGTCAGACTCTTCAATAGATGGCCTTCATAATGAAAGTTTCCACGGCCTGTCAATGGACAGAGATGACCCTTTACAACTGTTAGAGTCGTCTCCGGAGGACGAACTTAACGGGAAATCTCGGTCTGGAAAGTCGGAACAACAGGTATTGCATTGCGTTTAAGGGAGGGTGAATCAGCGTTGGTCAATTTTACTCATTTGAACTTAAATTTATTTTTTGCAGATGAAGGATGAAGCTTATTGGGAGCGAAGGAGGAAAAACAACGAAGCAGCCAAACGTTCCAGAGATGCCCGACGAGCCAAAGAAGATGAAATTGCCATCCGAGCAGCGTTTCTCGAACAGGAAAATCTCAAGCTTCGATTTGAACTTTGTGCTTTGAAAAATGAAACAGCCAAGCTCCGTTGTATGTTATACAGTTCGTAGATTAAAGAACTTCAATTTATTTTTTGTCGCACAAAACAAAAGTAAAAGTATATTTAACTTATCATAACTTAAAATAGTATCAAATAATGATAGATGATGTCATGTTTCCGTAAAACCCTACTGGTGGTATTTCCAAGTAATTAATTAAAAAGGAGTTCAAAGTCAGAAAATAAAAGTTGTTCGGTTATAGAAAAATCAACTCTATTTCACCCTTTTTTTTATCTTTATAACTCGTCTAAACGTCTATTTACATTCGTTATTTTTAAGGTAACATAAAAAGCATAAAATCGAAATCTAAAAGCATAAACAGCAATTGTGGTCAAAAAACCTTTTCAAAATACTGCAAAGATCTCTCAACCTATTATTCTCTACATTTCTTACAATTGGCATGAAAGGGTCGTGGTCGTAGGGTAGAGTGAAGAAATATCCATATTGATTTAGATCCTCCGTACAAAATTGCATGTAACATTCACCCCGTTGGAAATACAAAGTGAGTGAAAACATTCATAAAGAAGTAGCATAAGATAACCGTCATCATCACATTATTATTACCTGCCATCATCATCAGCGTCACTCCTCCTAGTTGATTCGTGACTTAACTTTCTCCTCTTGTGGGAAACTTTGCAGGTGGCTTCCGCCTGTGTAAATAATATTATGCGATGCTTAGCTTACCAACAGTCCATGTCATGTCATTATTATTGCCTTGTACTTTTTACCGAATAAAATACAATCTCACAATCCAATACTGTTAATATTGTAGCTCATCGTTTCCCATTTATTTTCCTCGGTGGAGGGATCATTATTATTTGTTTATGATGATGATATGTGTCAGCCTGGCTCAACTAATCGTCATCATCATGCAAAAGATACCTTATAAGGAAGGTAAAAGCAATCAACATCAACCGTGTATTGTTCATCCTTACAGTTGCTTATAATATTTGCAGTGTTTGATATGCTTTCTCTTTGATATGCTTTCTCATGGTTCAGGTTCGTAAGGTAATTTGTAATTTCTTAGGTAGTTTGCTTGTGAATGTGCACGATATCTACCTGCCAAAACCTGCTGAAGCCATTAACTCCTAGGGTTCAATTTAGATTGGGTCTTATTTCATCAAAACTGATGTCTGATGATGTGACTGACTAATCCAATAATCTAATCTAGTCCAGCGTTGCCGACAAGTCTTACATTGTTAAAGAAGTGTGCGTTTTGTGAGGCTGGGTGGGTTATTAAATTGATTTCCTGTATATTCACGTATCTTCAGATTAATTACCTCGTGCATTAAAACCTTTGATAACGTGTTTTTAGTTTTTAGATTAGAAATATAATTCGTCCACCATTGCCATGCCAACTAAAATCAGCAGGTTTAAGTTCAGGACCTAGCTACTACTTATAGAAGTTACTCCGGAGAAGGATTCAGCCAATGGTTTAGCGATTGGAACACAATTTCAGTTGCATTGTCAATTTAAGGTTTGGCTTATTTGAAAGATCAGAAACCGTCTAAAACCTTATAAAATTCCAAATCCATTACGTACAACCGGACCCGCTCAACAGAAAAGTTTTCCCGTGCATTAAATGACTTTTAAGTTATCATAAGGTACCTTTTTAATTTCTAGGGGACTTTTACTGAGAATTACAGTTCTTTTTAAAACAGCCTGCTTTGTTAAACAACCCTTGCTTGCTGCTAAGCATAAACTTGTCTCATACTTGAATAATCCAAAGGTAATTTACCAGAAACTTTGCTATGCCTGCTCGACCCAAATCAACTTAGATGGAACCGGATGGTACGCTTTGAAGTAAAGTTTGTATTACTAGTAGCTGCAGCATACCTGTGTAACTAAACACTTCGGTTGCACTTTACTCGTAGTTAGCAGTGGTAGGTAATAAAGAGGGAGACCCATTTAGATATTTGTTTAACACCGAGCAATAACGTGCACAATATGGATCATTGTAACTTTTTCTCGCTAAATGTACAATAGGACAGGACAATGAGGGTATAATCATTTTCTCCGGGCAGTGGTGGACATGGAATTGGAATACTATTATTAGTAATAAGCAGTAAAATGCCCAGGGTAGAAATTGGATTTTTTTGTATAATGTATTATAGACAAAAATAGCTTTCACCTCTTCACTAAGGCCCGTCATATTACATGATGGGCCAGGGCAAGGTTTAGATATACTTGGCCAATTATAAAGTAACCCAGGGAGGCACCCTGAGAGAAGCCAGGAAAGGTTCATGTCAATTTTTGCATCTGTATAATGTGCAAGTTAGACAAGTTTGAAAAAGAGAAGTTGGCCAAAGAATTCTTATGCATCCTAATAACTTAAAGGGTCTACTTTTAGACATCTTATCTTTCATTTCACCCAAAGAAAATGTTTCTACTTTCGACCCATACGACTTTATCAATTGATAAAACTCCACCGTTACATCAATAGCTGTATGTTGCATTCACCTGAAATTAAATATCGGTTTGTATTAAAACAGCCAGAGGAACATGAAAACATGATACGAGTAGGTTTTATTTCTTTCTGGAAACTAATGTTCACATCACAACTCTAGCTTTGCTCACATAAAGCCAGGATAACGATCCTGTGACCCTTTGCACCTGACTCTTATCAAATCATTACCATCATAGTATCATCAATCACATTATGTGAATGTTGGGTTTCTCATTGTACAATACGGGCGTATTCATAACAGAAGAGTATCAAATAACTACCTCTGAGTTACTTTTTCCTATCAACAATGCACTGACTCTCTTATAGCAAGCACAGCCACAGCAACATATGAGGTTGGATGTTAACAATAAAATAAAAATCCAATTGACCATTAACTCCCCACCGATTTGAGTTAATTTTACGCGATGATTTCTTCTGAGGCTAGATTGTTACAAAGGATTAATCTTTTTTAACGCGGTTGACATGCCGAGCCAACATGATAGTTGGCACTTTGACATCATTTTTGTCAATTGGATTGGTTCTGGCTGACATCACATTAAACTTTCATCACAGCGATTTGAAGTAAATTGAGTTGGGGGATAGAATCCAATGTGGTTTGGCATATGTTAGCACACACAATAGTTTATAATAAGGCTTTTGTTTATTTGACTGTAAACTATATATTTACAACATTTTTATTTACAGCTATTACTTTCTTACAACTTCTTACCGTTACAATATATATATGCATAGTTGGAAATTTATAAATCAGATTTTAAAGGCCAGTTCCACTTTGAAAGCTTTTTAGGACGCTAATCTACTGCTCTTATGGCTTCCATCAACCTTGAAAAACTATGAATCTCTTAGCTAATTTGCCTACAAAAAAAGTAGATTGACCAAAATCCTTAAATAAGTTAACCCCTTTAAAAGTAGTTTGTTCCTTGAATTCGACTCAGAATCAAATTGAAAGGCCACCATAAACGCTAAAAAGGAAAGCGAAAACAAAATACAGTGACAATAACTGTAAACGCTTAGCCAAAGTAATTTTTTCCGTGCATGCACTCGAAGTTGAATTCCCAGTTTGGTAACTTGCTGTGACAGAATCATTGCTAAAGTAAGCCTCATTGCAAAAATTAGTTTGACAACTGGAACAAATCTCACGACCCATCTCCGCATGATACTCAAGAGTACTCACAACCTTCCCCTCTTTGTCCGTCTTGGTGAAATTATGCCTTGTTTTTGGAAACTTTTCCACGTTACAGTCAACCCTGGGCTTAATGCAGCTGAACAATGTATAACTGAAGGTGAATGAGTTGGGCCGTTTCAACATCGTAAGTATTGTGGGGGACTGGCCATTTGGCATTATTGAATTGTTATCTCGTCCCGATGAGACTTCTCCTTTGAGCTTTATAGCATGGACTTTGATTACCCGTTTTCCACAAAAATGTTCCCCTGTAGATGGACATCGTTCGGTAAATTGTGACTTTCTCCATTCAGTCAAGTTATGGGGACAGTACAAATCCCCAGGAAGAGTAAGATTGTTCCCTAGCGTAGCTAGAAAGTCTGGCCCAGTGTGACAAAAGGTTGGGTGAAGTTTCGGGTCACAAGTAGACCTGAAGCAACGGTTGCAGATGAGATCTAAAAAAGAACACCCGAATGTTTGTTAATAATATAAGTTTTGTAAAGTTAAATTATGAGTTGGAGAATTAGCAGTCTTTTATACCTTCTTGTGCTAATGAACGCATGAAGAAATACATCAATGTGGTCGCGAATATAAACACACGAAAAACTGCATGAAAACGCATGGTTTTTCTGAAGAATGCAAGTACTTCTGATGCTTTAAAAATTGTAGTTCCAATCAAACCGAAATACTTGCTTTATTTTTTTAATGGGCAGATGAGAGTTTAAGTTTACGGCAAATGGAAGCTGACTTTGTTCTTTAAGCACATAAATGGGATGTGCTTACCCTTCGTCGATCAGCAGTTCCATTAGAAGTTCAGTTTGAATCGGTGATTCATCGATAGACAAGAGGAAGCCGCTATGGATGACTTAGCTAATGAGTATCCTTTCCAGAAACGACCAATGGAAAGTTTAAGTAATGAATCATTCCAATCATTAGTTAATCTTAAACTTCATTAGTTCAGTGATATGTTAAAATTCCCTAGAACTATCTAAAACATGCGAGGTGCATGCTTGCATAGTGCAAATAACATAACATAAGAAATGGAGGTGCGATTTTAGATGGTATCGGTTAAAATACTTCTGTGCTTTAGTATCCCATAATATTACGGTTGTTTAAATTACTGAATATATTATATGTAAGTAGGCCGAGCATTGCGTTTGTTTTAAATTCATAGCTTTCCTTTTCCTCAGTTTGAATTATTAATTATTATAACCATTTAAAAATATGATAATAGCCCACAATAAACGCATAAGCAGTACAGTATTATTTTTGACGATTGTCAATCCAAGCTTAATAATAACGTATTCTCATCCATGGAACACGGCCATGGCCAATGACGCATTATATGTTCCATGCTTGATTATCATTGTTGCGCAAGTTGCGCAATGCTATAATAGTTATCAAGCACTTTCTATTGAGCTAGGTAACTGCCTTAATAACCAAGATTTCCATCACTCATTCCACAGCGTATTACACTTTAAAATACTCCGCAAATCAATAAGAATGTATTTGTCGTTACAGCACACAGTATATGACTGAATTTCTTTTATAAATTAAGACTAGAAAACACAGTAAGTACTAGGAGCGTAAGCCAATATTTACAGGGAATAAGAACTTCAGTAAACATTTTTGTATACAAATGATTAGTAATAAACTTTAATCCTAAACAAAGTTTATGTCTATTCTTTCAAATGATTATGGCTATCGTTCATCAGCACAATGCTTGGATATCGCTGCATCGCTGCATGTCCACCAGCCTTCTAAAAACTTTGACAGTCTCTTCTTTGCTCAAACACCTAGGCGTTGCGCTGCATTTATTTGCTAAATCAATAAAACCGATTTGAAATTATTTAAAAAAAATTAAACAACGTAAGTATATCATCTCATCATTGCGCTTATTGAAACAATACCGTTAAAATGAACATAGTAGTAGTAAATTCTGTAGCTTTTATTTTCGTGTTTTTCTTAAGATTTAATTCAGCCAAGACAGAAACACGTTTACAGTTGAATTTAAAACCTTTAGACTTATCCCTTCGAAATCTTTACCTCTACAACTGTATGAACGGTTCATTTCTCCTCCCTATCAAAATTGTACTGCCTTCCTCTACCAATGACGGAGTCCCTTCATTAAAAAACTACCACATCGACGACCTAATTGATAGCGTAGTACAACTCAGCCATAAGCACCACTCCAGTTCCGAACTATCTCCCAACTTTATGAAATTCCTCCCTTACATAAATGTCAGCATGGCACGAAGAGACTGGGACAATAATCTTGAAAAGTATAGGATGCGACATCGTGTCCAAGATCCTTCACGGTTTCGACTTGCCTCCGCTCCCAATTTCATTATATCGTTTGATTCCTTCTGGAAAGAGTACATTCCTCACGCAAAATATTATAATGTTATTGGCGAATTCAACCAACCTAACGACATTCTTATATGGCTGAACTACGAAGAGACTAAATTCATCGAAATAATCCAAAACACCAAAGAATCGTACCTTTTCCAGCAAAATTTTAAGTTTAATGCAACTGGGACATTTGGATTGTGTCTTTTTTGCATAAAGAACACTGACCACCGCTGGAAACTAGTTTACAAGAAGGAGTCTTTGAATGTTTGCACAAGTTCTTATAAACAAAAATACCCTAGAACGTTTCCAGGATGGCCCTACTATGTAAAGTATATTTTAGGTGTAGATTATACAATTCAGGTGAAATATTTAATGCAGTTTGGCCCATCTTTAAACGCCGAGCGTTCTATTGACCAATTTGCAACTATGGAACTTACAAGGGCTCTGAATCTTTCCGGTTTCTACTGCGGCTATTTTACTGGTTGTTCAAAACCAGCATCATTTGTCGTCAGTGATTCTGCATACGAGACTGGTGGAACCCTCTTCTACTATGGAGAGAACTTTGAAACCAGTTTTGTGGCACTGGCGTCCACAAATTCCTTGTCCTTTGTTCGCTTAATGGGTCCCCTGAATTGGCAACTGCTTGTCACCATTGTGACCCTTTTATTTGTACTCGTCGTCCTTCTTAGCTTACTTCTTAAGGTGGAGTCCAAAATTTATGGAACTGCTAAATCTAAACATAGAACTGTTGTTAAAATGTTTGAGACTCTCCTTCGCCCCCTTCTTGATGAAAATCATACATGGTCTCCATCAAACCGGATCTCATTTAGGTCTATATTCATAACTTGGCATTGTGCATGTTTTGTAATCTTAGAAAGTTACAAAAGTGGCCTTGTAGGTTATCTTATTAGGCCGCTATTCCCTGAAGTTCCATCAAACTTTAAAGAACTGCTTCAGCAACCGGATATTGAAGTATGTCCCCTAGAAAGCAGAAACTGGAATCCCAAAGACTATTCAATGGTTATAGAAAGTCTATTTTTGTTCTCCACAAGCTGCACGATGACTTCCAGTTATGATGCTTTAGGAAACTTTAGGGCTGGGGAGGATCAGAGCTGCATTATCGAAACACGACTTCAAAAATGTAAATGGCTAGACGAGGCAACCAGTTTTGAAAAAAGTTACAAAAATCTAGTTATTAAAGAAGGAGCCTTAGTCGGATCAAGGATTCAATTAAAAGCGCTGGCTGACTTATCGACTCCTTCAATGGAAAATTTCTTATCCGAGGATACAGTATCTTATTACAAATATTGGAACTTAAAGCAAGATATTTATTCTCAGTCAGGTCAAGTGGTTTTGAGAAGGTTAACGGATAGTGGAATTATGGGTCAATTCTTGAGATATGCAGAAAGGCATCAATACCTGAATACTATGAGGACTGTTCGAAACATAAGCGGATTTACTTTGAATTTATATGAAAAAGAGTCCAAGGAGCCCACGTCCCTTAAGCTTATTCATCTGGTACCAATAATTCTCGTGTGGGCGTCAATTGCCGCAGTGGCACTTGTAGTGTTTATCGTTGGAAAAATTTTATACTTATTTTGTCATGTAAAAGTATAAAAGCAAATACAAGATTGTTTTGCTTATATATGCGTTGTCTATGAGTTAATTGACATACTATTTTATTTTATTTCAAGGTTAATTAATTAGGAAAGCCTTAATGTAACTAAATGCTAACTAATTATTACAGATACATAAAGTAAAAACTACTGAAATAGGGATTATAAGGCGAAATGTTGGCTTGTAAAGCCAAAGCTGAACCTTGTTTTAAACAATTCTTTGATGAATGAATACCTATTTTATTATCACACACAACAATTTATGATATAAATCTATGGACTTTTTGACTGCGTATTTCTATGTTGATATCCAGAAATCGCATACAGATATTTATATGCTTAATAAAGTTGATCTCCTAATTGGAGTGGAAATAGTCAACGCAACAAATTGAGATAATCCAACCAAGAGTTTTTCGGAGATTTTGACATTTTATGGGTTTCTGGTATTCGTGTTTAACTGTAGTAGTAATTATATGACACATGAATGAAGCCCTAAAATATATATTAAACCTCTCGAAACTCTTTAATCCCACTATTCGCATTTGGCATTTTCTGTGCTTTAATAGTTGTGTACCGTATATACTCGAATAGAGGCCTCCCGCGAATAGTGGCCCCTCTCGAATAGTGGCCCCCCTTAATTACTATTAAGCCCTCCATAAGAGCCCTTTAATTGTATGTTAAATTTCACCCCCAAAAAACTGAAAAATTGAATAGTGGCCCCGGCGTGTATTCGAGGATATACGGTAACACCAAAGCACACTTTCCTAGATATCCTCATTCGCTGATACTATGTTGGGTTTCTGAGCAGAATTGACCTGATATTGGATCGTTATTAATTATATCAGTACCGATTGATTGATTAATCTTTTATCAAGCTAAACAATGTAATAAAATTGTCAAAATATTTATCGATGGCAATATAATGGGTTAAACCCAAACCGCTTTACCTTCATTCATTGTATTCATTGTATTTCGTAGAAAGGTCAGTACACGTTTAGTTTAAAGTATTCATACTATTTTAAGTTTGCAAAAAACTTAAGATGTACAAACTATTGCAATATTGTGCTACTTTTAGTTTTATCATCTTCTATGAAGCAAGTGAAGCTATTGAACATAACTTTAAGAAGCCTGAATGTCCGGAGCCTGTAAAGTTAACGTTGGATCCGAGTCTTTTAGATGATTTCCCCGTTAATCCCTCTTATCTGAGAGCTTCTAAGTCTCAATTACATGTTGATTTGGATGATGCAAATCTAACGGCCGTAAGATTCGTTATAGCAGATGATAGAAAATAGGATGAGGAAATTAAATAAAGAAACGTTAGCCATATGAAGCGTCTCACAGTTTCTTGATGTTTCATGCATCTCTTTAGCCACAACTTATCCATAAATATGGATATCCTGTGGAAATCCATGACGTAACCACAGAGGATGGATACATTTTGGAACTGCATAGGATCCCTCACGGGGCTCAATGTGGGTCGGAGGAACCAAAGCGGGTTATATACTTGCAGCACGGATTGCTCGGAGATTCTTCAAATTACATCTTTAACGGAGTAAATCACAGCTTAGGTATTTTTTAGGTGCACAATTTCAGCAAACAATCGGCTTTAACAAAAACAGAAATGGCATTTTTTATGGTTTTGGAACAGGTTATGTTTTGTCCGATGCCTGTTATGATGTTTGGATGGGTAAGAAAACAGTATTCAAAATGTGTCTATTTTAACAATAGACGTTTACAACAATAAATGACCTATTAGGAAACACACGTGGTAATAGATACTCTAGAAGACATGTCAGCCTTGACTACTCGAATCCCCTGGATAAGTCTAAATATTGGAATTTCACGTAAGTATAATAATAAAAACATTTTCTATGTGGAGTTATAATTAACTAGTGTTTAAATACGGCTAATCTTGTAGCTTAGAAAGTAACAGTAATGGATAGTTAGATTGATGGACAGTGATAATTAAACCACAAGATGTGTACCTAAAATATAATTAAATGATTTTTTATATTTTTTACAGCTTCCACGAGATGGGCATTTACGGTAAGGTTTTTATGCTTCATACAAATATTTAAAAAAAGTCGCACAGCCTTGTACACCTTCCTGTCAGAAACGTTAATATAAAAGACAGTAGTCTATAAAAAAAATTCCCTGCTAACTATCATTCATTCCGACCACAAAGATGTTCCTGCAACAATCGATTACATTTTGGGAGAAACTGGATCCAAAGATCTATACTACGTTGGCCACTCGATGGGGACAACAATGTTTTGGATTGCAATGTCTGAAAAACCTGAGTACAATTCGAAGATAAAGTTGATGTCTGCCTTAGCTCCAGTTGCCTACCTGTCCCATATGAAAGGTGCACTAGCCCTGTTCGCTCCCATGATCGACGACATAGAGGTACCTACCACGATTGAAGCAAGTCAATACCATCTATTCTATGATAAGAACTACCTACGATGGATAAATCTTTGCTTGTAGACACTGGCACATTGCGTTGGTGCCTATGAGATAGCCCCATCTGAAAACTACGTCTGGCTGATGGGCCTTGATCAACTTTGCAGTTTGGAAAATCCAGCGCATCCCTTCTGTTCTACCCTTTTATTCTTGTTGGGTGGATATGATCCGGAGGAGTTGGATGAGGTAGGAGTACTTTGCACTGCAAATTAAAACTTGTAAATGGATAAATTAAATGGGAAATCATCGACAGGGAATGATTCCAGTTATGCTCGGACACTTTCCGTCTGGCTCATCTATCAAAACGATCCTACATTACGGCCAAGGCCTTACTACAGATGCTTTCAGGAAGTACAGTTATGGCCGGGAAGAGAACTTGAGGATTTACGATCAGGAAGAACCCCCTAAATATGATATTTCTAAAATCACGGCTCCAGTCTCGTTGTACTGGGCTCAAAATGACCTCTTAACCGATCCTGTGGTAATTAGTTACTCAGTATTTTCCAGTTGAATTAGATATCCCAAATTTATTAATATTAAGCTGAATGTTTTATTTTTTGGTCAAATGTACGAAAGAGGTCAAAAATAGGTGTTTATCATATTTTTGTTTCGGTAGGATGTGCAAAAACTGTCGAAGGAATTGCCCAACTTGGTCAGAAACTTTGAGGTTCCACACAAACGCTTTAGTCATTTGGATTTTGCGATAGCGATTGACGCTGATAAGCTTCTGAACAAACCCCTAATGGACTTTATGGACGAGTTTACAGCCAGACCTCCTCAGGATGAAGGATCGAAAGGAATTGCGAGCAATATTAAAGCTATGCGAACCGTTTACCTACTTTTCCCTATACTTTACATCTTCCATTTGGCTTAAGTTTGTAGTTGGCATTACCTACCGTATTGTCTCGAATTGTGGTCTCTTCCGAATAGTAGCCCCCCTTAATTTTCTATTAATAACCCCATAAGCCCTATTTATTTATATATTAAAGTTGAGGCTCAAAAAACGGTAAAAATCAATAGTTGTCCCGGCTGCTATTCGGGACAACGGTATTCATTGAATATATTCCCATCCACAATTTCTAAATATTTGTTACAAAAACCTGGATGAATGTGTATGCACATATTAAAAATTAATGTAGCAGTTATCTTAATTCTCTCTATTAGCCATCCAAATGTCTAAACTTGGAGTTTTTTAGAATACATTTTTGGAGGTTTAGTCATTTTATTCATCTATCAGAGTTTGTAAACATTAACGTTAAAAAATCTCTAAAGCATCTTTCCCAAATTTCTAACCTTGATTGATCTAGCATAAAATCTCCTCAACGCGAAGTCCCGACCCATTAAACACACACGATTCCTCATCCTCACACATCGTTCAGCATTCATTTACTATTTAGGTACTGGAAATTATAAACCGGTTAATGTTGGATAGATG
The DNA here is from genome assembly GCA_034682405.1 of Hydroisotoma schaefferi. Lineage (NCBI taxonomy): Eukaryota > Metazoa > Arthropoda > Collembola > Entomobryomorpha > Isotomidae > Hydroisotoma > Hydroisotoma schaefferi. Next base: position 6,747 of record JAQFZX010001683.1, on the reverse strand, counting down.
CAAACAAACTTACGAACTACACAATGCAATGTTAAGAATGAATTAAATTATGAAATGAGCCACTTATCATCTAATCTAAATGTTGTAACAAAGAACTGATAAGAAAATGATTTCCAAATGCTTTACTGTCAATATCGATTGAATCAATAATTTTTTATCAACAGTTTACCTGAAAAAACGGTGTGAATAATTAATGATCATTCAACTAATTTTTCTCTAAATGATGTTCGTCTACTTTACAATTAAAAGTTGAAGCTGGTTGAAACCCACAGATTTTAGAAAACAACATGGGTAATTTTGCAGCAACAGGTCAATTAGTGATCTTCTTTACAATAGGATTACTATCTGTTCTACTAGATTTCACAGCAGGGCAAAACCTAACGTGCCCATACCCCGTTGACTTAACAGTAAACCGAAAGATTTTCCATAGTATTAGTTTCAATTCATTGGATGTAATTTCACCAAGATATTACGATAAGCGTGATGCAAATATTACCGTTGTAAGTTGATAAACATATCATAATTTTACAATCCAGTTAAATCCGTTCAAAACATACTGACAATTCTCTAGCCTCAACTCCTTTTAAAATACCGATATCCTGTTGAGATCCATGAGATCACAACCGAAGACGGTTACATCCTCCAAGCTCACCGAATTCCTTATGGAATAAAATGTGGAAAGGCTGAGGGAAAACGAGTGGTTTGGCTTCAGCATGGACTTCTTGGTGATTCGTCCAACTATATTATCGCAGGGGTGGACAGGGGATTAGGTATTTTTTGTCGCTCTACTAAAGAATATTAGTGTTTGTAAGTTAAGTAAGCCAGGTTTTACATGTTTGCTTTTAGGCTACGTTATGGCCGACGCTTGTTATGATGTTTGGATGGGTAAAATATCACTTTTGCCAAAACTTAAGAACATTTGAACATTATTTGTACTTAAGAACTTAAAAATTCTTAAGGGAATGCTCGAGGGAACACTTATTCGAGAAAACATGTTAATCTAACCCATGATGACCCTAAAGACAAGCCAGCTTATTGGCGATTCAGGTAAGGATTTTTTCACCATGCGTTCTGCACTTTCCGTCATGAAATCATATTATCTTTCCATTTAAGAGGCAAAAATGGGAGAACATTTGCCTGTTAAGCGTTAAAGACACAGAGTGCTAATAAGATCTTACCAGATAAAAATAAGTCTTTCCCATAGTAAACTTTCAAACTCTTTCATCTCCCGAAATAGCAAATATTTGGCCTAAAAATCTGAATCATAAGGTTCTCTGGAAAATAATTAACACTACTACTTGACTTGAATCATGTCACAAGTTAGAGAGTACTAGTTTAGTTAGGATCATTCGCAAAACTGTACTTTTTAAAAGTTTTTATCTAGGGCAAGTATTAAGCAAGTATTAAAACATTTTTACAATAAATATTTGTTCAAGACTTGATAAGCTTCCTTTTTTAGTACTATCTTACTAATTGTTGCCCTCAATTTCGACGTAGTTATCAGTAAATTACCATAAACAATATAAACGACTGTATGTTGTATACAGCACTTTCAGCTTTCAGAACAAACACATAAGGAAGTTATATTTGCATTTAACTAAGCATAGCAACTTTCATCAAGAGCTCGCCAAACTTTACTTACCCTAAATCCTCGCCCAGATGCCGCCCTCGTTAATTAGGCCTAATTCATTTAGGTATTTAGGTATCTCTCCCATCTTAAAGATGCTTTAAAACTTATTTTTTATCATGCATAAGCCGCGGCATATGGGCGACGATTTAGGGTATTGATTAATGTTTCGGTGCTAAGAATTTCTTAAAAAAATCTTTGATATCCGCTTCCAACAATATTTCTTTAATGCAATAAATTTTAAAATATTTTTTAACATTTAATTTTTCTTGTATTGATTTCATTCAGTTGGCATGAGATGGGAATATATGGTGAGACAACTACACAAAGACTTTTATGGATACTGAATATTAAAAGCATTAGTGGTTTTAAATGCATATGGTAAATCCAGACGTTCCAGCCGTTATTGACTACGTTCTAAACGAAACCAAGGCAGATGACCTTTACTGGGTGGGTCATTCCATGGGCACAACAATGTTCTGGGTAGCGATGAGCGAACGACCAGAATATAATTCAAAAATCAAACTCATGAGTGCTCTAGCCCCGGTAGCATTTCTTGGAAATATGATAACTCCTGTTAGTTTGCTCGCTCCCGTTGCGGAGGGCATTGAGGTAACTTGCAGCACTAATAAAAAAAATGCAATGATTATAAAATAAATATGCCACAACATAATGTTATGTCCACCGAAATTGATGCAAAAATCTTTCCTCAGGATCTCGCTGAGTGCATCGGTTACTACGAATTCCTACCTTCGACTGCCTTCATAAGAGCACTCGGAGCCCAACTCTGTGACCCTAAAAATGCCCTCCATGAAATTTGCTCTAATGTCCTATTTTTCATCGGAGGATTCAATAAAGACCAGCTAGATTTGGTAGGTTCCATACACATTTTTAAAAAACCCTTGTTTTTGTAAATTATATATGAGGTTTGTAATCTTTAACGTTATTAGAACCTGGTTCCCATTATTATTGGACACTCCCCCGCAGGGTGTTCGACAAGAGCCGTGGCTCATTACGGTCAAGAGGTCAATAGCCAAGAGTTTAGGGCGTATGATCATGGAAGTGAAGAGGAAAACATCGCAGTTTATGGACAACCGGAACCACCTTCCTATGACTTGTCAAAGGTCACAGCGCCAGTTGCCTTGTATTGGGGACAAAATGATTGGCTTGCAGCCCCCGCGGTAATAAAACGGTTACATTTTCTCAGTTTCCAAAAGTTTAAGACAATAAATTATTGCAATTGTTTAAACTCAAGGACGTCCATCGATTAAGGGAGAAACTACCTAATGTCCGGAACAATCACAGGGTTAACCATGATAACTTTACGCATCTAGACTTCATCTGGGCCATGGACGCTCCAACTCTTATTAATCAACCAGTAATGGACTTCATTGAAGAGGAGCTCAAGCCAAAAACGGACCCTCCTTCGTCTGCTGGAGATAGCGGAGTTTCAGGAGTTTATCATTCAGTAGGACAGTTCTATTTGTCCTGGTCAATGTTTGGGCTCTTTTTTGTATTTACAGAGGTTATTTTTCTGCAAGTGGGTCATCCTCTTTTGTAGTAAAGATAGAATAAAATAAATTGGAGCAACTGACTCTTCGTAAAAATATATGCGTATGATAATGAGACACATTCATTCTAATGGAGCGGATGTGATAAGAAAGAAGTACAAGTGTTAAACAAACAAGTCTGGAAAAAGTAACTTCAATCATTTTTATTGCCTCGTCATTAGAAGTAGGTACATATTATTATATAGTGTTTATAAAGCAAGTAAAAAAGTGTATGAAACCACCTAGCAATGCAATGCATCTTTAACTTTAAATCTTATTACTTATCCTTCGCTATCTCACAAATAAAATGCTTTCTAATGGTGGGACTCTGAACGTCCCATTTATATCCTAATTCCCGTTCAAGGCTAATGGAATTTTCAGATCCATAGTTGATCTCGTTAGTTTCCGGAGGGCACGTTGGCTGAACCACAGGGGGCAAAGTACCCACTGGAGGACAAGGTTTTGGCTTCTCACAATCGATAATTGGATCCGGGCAGTCGACAACCGGGGATGGACAATGTAATCTAGCTTCCTCACAGGTTGTTACAGGGCCAGGACAAGTGACATTAGGTCCCGGACATACAACCAGAGGTTTGGAACAAGAAACCTTAGCTTCCGGGCATTTTACCTCTGGCGGGGAGCAAACAGCCTCCGGTTCTTCACAAGAAATAATAGGAGTAGGGCAAATGGTTGTTGGAGGTGGACAATGGGTAGTAGGGGCCTCACAGACTAAAGCGGGTGACTGGCATATGATTGGAGAGCAGTCGATAAACGGCCTACAAGTAGTCTGCGGAGGAGTACAAAGGGTCACAGGGTCCGGACAGTGGCTTGCCTCTGGGCAAATGAGCTCAGTACAGAGACCTTTTCCGGGACAGTCAACGATCGGTGGATCACATGTAATTTCCGGGCTGCACGTTGGGTCTCCCCTCATGCAACCTGGTGGGTACCGTCGGATGCAACTCCTTTTATCGCGTTTAACACAATCCCCATTTCGACAAGGAATTGTCTCATTATGGCAAGGTGAATGAGTAACGGTGCAAGGAGGCTGGCTCGTAGTGCACCGTGCAGGAATAGGAGTACAAGAAGGTCCTGGAGTAGTTGTACATCGATTTGGGCAGCCGGAAGAAGTTGTAGAAGTGGCCGGTTTGCAGGGTTTCTGTGTGGTGACACACGGGGGTCTTGTAGTATGACAGGGGGGTGTCTCAACACTACAATAAGGAGAGGAGGTAGTACACTCACCAGTAATAACCTCGCATGGTTCCCTGATTACGTGGCACACTGGAGGCTCAACAGTACAGGGAGGGCAGTCCGCAGAACATTCGGCCCTGTGGCATGTGCATTCAGGGGGTGTGGCTGTACAGGGCAACGTCGTTGTATCGCAGGGTGGTAACGTTACGTTGCATTTTGGCTTTTGATCACAGGGAACGATTATTATGGGAATGGAAGGGCCTGGGTTAGGCTTGCAGTTACCACCTCCACAGCCACTAGAACAGAGGGTGTTTAGCGCTGTGCGTCGTTGTGTCTGCATTTGGGCTTTAGCTTTCACTCCAAAATCTTTATAAGTTATCGGGGTGTTGGTGGCCGACCAGGTTAGAGTTGAATTGAGGGTGTTTCTACCTGAAGTCCAGACTCCATCGATATCCGCTGGAAGACGGGAATTTTTTGTCATTTCGTGTGTATTAACTGTTATGGCTGGCACTTATTTTTATAAAATTATTTTATTATAAAATAAAATAAAAAAATTACCTCCATGTCCCCGAAGGTTACTTTTCAATAGCTTATTTTCCTTATCGGATTCAATTGACAGTAAATGAAAGCCAGAATCCTCGCATTTCTGTTTTGCTGTTTCAAAGTCAGCCTGAAAATTATGACATGCATATTATGTGGTAAACTTTTTTCTATTTTATGCAAATATTTCATTTTTATTCTACGAACCTCAATAGTACTCATATAATAGGTTGCCTCTCTTGTTTCATAAAGCGGTATTAAATCTGTAAATTAGTGCAATGTAAGGGTGTGAGTTAATTCACAACATTCAATGAACAAAAGGAAACATTCGAGATTTTTAAAAGCTTACCATCCGCAGTTAAATAGTCTATCAGTGAAATAGTTCCGGATGCTTGGAAGTTTAAGAAAAGCACCAGAACAAGAATTGAAGAAATCCATATAGGACTAGGACTTGATCGACCCCGACCCAAACGGTTCTTTGCCATGTCAATTACTATATCAACGTTTTTAGCAATGTGAGGCACAAGAGGATAGTTCGTCCTTTGTTTAGCGTTCGGCCGTTCTTCTTCCACAGTACCAATCCGAGAGAGTATCAACTTCTTTTATAGAAGTTTGCATGAAGATTTAGCGAATTATTTAACTCATCAACGATAAGACCAGAAATGAGTTTATTTGTTCCTGTTTATGCATCGAAAGAATGAACATAATCTCAAATAAATCAAGCAGGCAAGCAATACAAACCGGACGATTTGTATGTACGTAATGATTCATGAAATTCCATAAAAACTCTTAAAATACCTTCACTGAATATCTTTTCAGGTTTGTTACCCAAATAAACGGTCCAAAGATAAAACTAGATAAAAATTAATTGGATGAAAATTTAAAAAAAAACAAACACAAGCCATATTTTATTTACTTTCAGGTGGTATTTGTATACATCGACAACATCGAGACGAGAGCAATAGACAACCGGAGAACCCACCTTTTTAGGCATTGTTAATTAAATATTTACAGTTGAATACAGTTCAGATAAAGCAAAGTATTGTATTGAGCTTAGAAGTCATAACTAGTTTTAAAGATACCAAGCTCAAGTTTTTTTTTGTGAAATAAGTAATTTTTAAATCCATTAAATTTTTGTCATTGTACAATATCCTATTAGGTCATGAAAACTACACGACGGGACTAGAAATGATTATTGCACAAAAACGCATGGTTTTAGCCCGTACCAGGTCGCCTTTATTGACGGCTGCAGGGTCGTCTCAAAGCAGGTGTATTCCCCTACTGACCGTGGAGTAGTATTCTCAAATACAAGTCTAAAATCCTACCCTGTGTATACGATTTTGAATACTTTAGGAAAAATAAAAATTAACTATGTAATGAAAATCCTTGTTAGAAATAAATGGCACCAATGCTTCAACCCGACTTAAAAATATACCATTTTCCCCTTCTTTAATTAACCGTTCGTCTAAATTTACATTGTACCGTACCCATATTTCCGTCCGTTTACCGGTTTACACCACAACTTACTTGTAATGATGCTATGGCTATCAACTAAAGCCTTACTATTGCCACCCAATTGCCACATAATGCATGTGAACTTTTTCCATGCGTGCATAAGCTTAAATAAGTACTGTTAGGGATAAGTAAGAATTGCCGTAGACAGAAACATTTTCTAATCTAGTAGAAACAGGCCTACCAAATCAGGGTACTTCTGACTAGAATTTACCACAGCTTATAAAGTATTCCAACAAAACCAAGGTACGTACAGTAGGGGCCTATACCCGCAAAACGCCGGTCTAACCGGTAAAAATCTCGGCTCTGGAGCCGAGAAAAACGCCGTTC
>JAQFZX010001682.1:0-26188 GCA_034682405.1 Hydroisotoma schaefferi | reverse complement strand
ATCTTTATAGATGTTTAGTATATGATTTTGACTTGTGAAAGTTCAGCAACCTGTTGTAGAATAGCTGGCTAAAGTAGAATAGCATACATTTACCATTATGCTCTCGTCATGGGAAGTTCATATTTCAATTTTATGCAATTCCACCTTCCACCTATTTTTGTACCTGATTCTAATTCTGCCTTCCATATGTTGTGGAGGGTGCGACTTTGAGGAATATTACTCAAGGTTAGTAAATTCATTTAAGGAAAAATCATGGACTTTTTTTGCTACGAAATCTACATCTAAATAATGTCTAAATAATAATTATAATTCTGTTCTGACGACTACTGGAATGAACTGTCAGTGTCATACTGTTCTGACTTTTCATGTAATTTCATGGAGGTTCACAAATATTTGGTCCTCATGCATCATGGCATGGCGTGGCTTCTTCTTGGCCATTTCACATATTTCACAGTTCAAGGAACCCGACAGTTAAACAATTTCTTAGCTGGGTTCAAGCTCTATCGTGATTTATTGTCTTTATTTAGCAATAAAGAGTATGATTTCCTTGGGAGATTAAATTATAAATCATTTATAAATTCATTTCTATGTATAGCTGCTGAGCTGCTAGGGATAAAAGTAAAAATACGGTCGGGTTTGGGGGTTTTATCCTTGAATTTATTTGGGTGACGCTGACGCTTACCTCTTGACTACTGGTTTAGAGTACAATGTAATGTAAATTTTATTATCTCTCCCGTGTAATCTAATTAATTACCATATTTGTTATCTTTAGACTCCAAATTTGTCCAGTAATCTCTACACCGGTGGGGAGAGTGCAGAACCAATTGTCACAGAATACATGCTCAAATTCAATATTCTGTGGAATAGTAAGCTATAGTCAGTTACACCAGGATTCAAAAAGAAGTTCAAGATCTGTCAATCTAAATTCCAACAATTTGGCTGCTAAAATGGCTCCTACAACTGATAATCAATCGCTGAGTCTTCATGATCCTAATTCCTTCTCTAATCCGGGTACTGGATATATTATTTTATAATAGCTTGGGAAAACTTACTGACTGAAAAGTACAATTTTTGCATTCAGAGGCGATAAGGGCGGACCACTTGAGTCTTATCTGGAATGTGGATTTTGCGAGAAAGCTTATTTCTGGGAAAGTTTCCTATGACCTCGTCGTAAACGATTCAGCTGCAAAGAATATTGTAGGTTTTCGTGCTCATTTCATGTTTTTTGTACTCATTTTTAATTCCAATAATGTTCTAGTTATTTATTTTGAACAGGTTTTTGATACCAATGGTCTAAATATTAAAAAAGTTTCGTCAATTGATGGTAAACCTTTGGATTTTGAGCTGGGAAGTCCTGTGCTTAGCTTTGGAAGCCCCTTAACGGTCAACTTGGAATCATTGTTGCAGTAAGTTAATACCTACTTTGGTTCTGCTGAAGGTTTACTATATACATAACTATTTTTGTGGTGGATAAATAGGTCAAATCAGAGTCGAATTCAGATCCAAATCGAATATGAAACTGGTGACAATTGCACAGCTCTGCAGTGGCTAGATGAAGAGCAAACTGCTGGAAAAAAACATCCATATATGTTCAGCCAATGCGAGGTATACTTAACTTAACTATATTTCAATGATGTTTTTCTTTATTTAATAAGTAATGTGTGTTAAGGCCATTCATGCCCGCTCCTTGCTGCCCTGTCAAGACACACCGTTTACCAAAGCATCTTACAAAGCACAAGTAATTTATTAAAACTGTACAAAAAAAATCCGTACAATTCATTTGTAAACTAAACTTTAAAACTGTAGGTGACGGTACCAAAAGACCTTCAAGCCTTAATGAGTGCGGTGATCCTGGATGAATCCGTTGAAAAGGGAAATTCAAAGAGTTACTTTTTCGATCAGAAGATTCCTATTCCGTCTTATTTAATTGCGATAGCTGCTGGAAACATTAAAGGAAAAAAAATTGGACCAAGATCGACCGTTTGGAGTGAACCAGAGCTGCTGGAGGCTTCTGCTTATGAGTTTGTGGAGACAGAAGAAATGCTGAAGGCTGGAGAGTCAATCATGGGCGAGTAAGTGTTTGAAGAACATTGGCATTTCTGACGGACTTTACTTTATTATTTTTATCGATAGGTATGTCTGGGGTACGTATGACCTGCTGGTGTTGCCACCAAGCTTTCCATATGGCGGCATGGAGAACCCTTGTTTGACCTTCGTCACTCCAACGCTCCTCGCAGGCGACAGGAGCTTGGTGAACGTCAGTAAGTTTATAGCACAGATTTAGATGGTTGGTAGTTTTTAGCAGCTGAAATTCCATATTTTTGTTAATTTTGTCATCTAATTTCCAGTTGCCCATGAGATTACGCACAGGTATTTGACGTATTAAACTTTTCATGTTAAAACCAATGATAATCCAGTAAAACCTGCATAAGGACACTCAATGATATACTTGTTACTCACAGTTGGACAGGGAATCTAGTTACAAACAAGAATTGGGAACATTTCTGGCTTAATGAAGGGTTCACTGTTTTTGGTGAGCGAAAAATCCTTGGTCTAATGCATGGAGAACCTGCTCGGTTAGCAATCAATAATTCGTAACTCTTTAAACTCTTAACCATCATTTTTCCGATCATAATTTTGTATTGATTTATATATTAGGCAATTTGCGTCGATCGGCGGGTGGCATACTTTGGAAGATTGTGTCCAAACTCTTAAAGCAGATAACCCGATGACTAAATTGGTAAAATCTCTCGTTGGGATAGATCCAGACGACGCTTTTAGGTTACACATTGATCACAAAGTTAAGACATAACTGAAGTGCAAAAATAAACACTATGTTTTTTCTAATTTTAGCTCAATCCCCTATGAAAAAGGATATGCATTTTTGTACTATTTGGAACAGAAGGTGGGAGGTCCAAGTAAGTGTTTTGGAAATAAATAAAAAATCTTGTTGGTAAATACGTTAACATAATATATTTTTAGGCACATTTGAACCTTTCTTCAAGGATTACATTCAGTCGTATCGATTCCAATCAATTGACACTGATGTCTTCAAACTTCATTTCAACACATACTTTGGAAATATTGGACTGAGTGATGCGATTAAAGACGTCGACTGGGATGCATGGTTATTTACAACTGGAATGCCTCTAGTCAAGCCCACGTATGCTTTTCAAAAGTCATTTGCATAGTTGAGCTCTATATTGTCGAGGAATTAAAAACCGTTGTAATTGTTAAGGTATGACACCTCTCTAGTGGATGCATGTAAGCAACTCAAAACTCGATGGGTCCAATGGAAAACAACTGACGACTGTCCATTTAATAGTACCGATTTTAATGCATTTTCTGCTGCACAAAAGGAACAATTTTTGACTGAACTGCTCGACACTGATACTCCTTTGAAAGTGGAAAAACTAAAAATCATGCAGAAAGTGTACAACTTAAATGCCATGAAGAATGCAGAAATTCGATTCAGGTTTAGTAAACATTAGTAAAAATTTCATTTTGTTATCTTTGCCTGCATGCAAATTTATTTAATAATTTTAGATGGATACGGCTTGGAATCAAATCTAAATGGGAAGCTCAAGTCCCTTTGGCGTTGCAGTTTGTTGCCGAACAGGGGAGGATGAAGTATGTACGACCAATTTACAGGGAATTATACAATTGGGAGCAGGTCCGAGATCAAACTATCGAACATTTCAAGAAAACCCGAACGGGTATGATGCTGACTTGTGCTAATTTAGTAGCCAAAGATTTGCACTTGAACTGAAAGGGAAAAGCTCTCTCCATTAAAAAACTGGTTTATTTCATTTATTATTTTTACTACACGTTTGAGAAATACAAATGATTCATCCATCGACAATAAACAGTTACAACTTGGATAATTGACGGTTGAATGTTGTACTTTTTATCCTGCAGAAATCATATAACATATTTACAAAATTCGATTCAAGATGTTGTAGAACAAGAAGGATTAACAAAAACATTAAGCATTGAGCGAGGTTTAACTGCACATTTAAATATGATAGTTTGCTGTGCGTAAAAACATACCCTTCCGTTAAATACAATTTGCATTTTAAAACCGTAACAACTTTCGGACGGAAACTATCTTTAACGTATTTTTTATTGAATACTTATACAAAAGGCGAACATATTGGCCAATTTACCGGCTCTACGAACATAAGATCTGTCTTTTTATTATTTTCTTAAGCTAATAAATGCACAACCACTACACAGAGTATATGCAACTGATGAATTTAATGCGTCGAAATTGACGGCATACCCCAAAAATGCAGGTTTAATAATAGTTACTCAAGTTACTGTGAAGGAAGACTGGAATTCTGCAAGGCACTTGTCAAAATTCGGTTGAGCTTAGACCATGTCAAATTGATTGAGTAATACAAAAGAAATGTTATCTACTGCGATTGAACTATTTTACATGGTCAACGGTTTTGTACAAATATAGTGTAACAGGGATTAGCTACGTACGACTTTTATAGCATCTTTCGTGATACATAACTTTACGTTTATTATAATAAAATGTGACCTATAGTTGACTAACGTACTAACACAGACTAAGTCGTAAATAAGCAGTCGAGTGCAGTAACCACTGCTACTGTTGAGCAGAGGCTGTTGTGGCTTGCTGCATTCGAAGTTCAAACTCTCGCATTTGAACGGCAGCCTCCACTAATAATGAGAATGGGTAGTTTGTTCCGTACGATTGCTGGGCAGATTTATGGTAAGACTGATATTTTGAATTTGTAACATTCTTGATAACGTTGGAATTCTCTGGTTTAAGTATATTCAAGGCCACGTTAACTTTAGTAGTAGTAGTACTCGTATTAGATCCCAGCTCGCTTCTACTGTCATCGTTGAAACAATCCTGAGAATAATTGTGAGGTTCCAACATGGACGGCCGACTCAGCCTTGGAGGAACAACATCATATGCGGAATTTTTGGAAGAGTCCAAGGAATTTCTTTGAGATCCTCCATCATTTTCGACACCCTTAGCAGAATACACCTGAAGAACTCGACGTTTCTTGTGTCGATATTCAAAATGATCCTCACTACTGCTACTACTATCATCGCTGGAGAGTAAATCGCTATTTTTTGATGCACTAACTAACGTTGTCTTCTGAACTTGGGACTGGCGTCTACGTCGGTTTGACGTTCTTCTGGAGATGGTGAATTGTTGAGGATCCTGTCCTTCGCTCAGAATCATTTCCGGTAATATCCTCCGTCTAGCGTTTATGAACCAATTGCATACCTATACAGATTCAAAATATTATTTAGTTCCATATACTTTCATCCTATTATCATGCATGTTATTTGTATGATTATGATTTTACCTGGAGAAGGGAAAGCTTGGCCTGCTTTGACAGCTCTATTTTCTCACTTTCACTTGGATATGCATTGTATCGGTGGTCATAAAGCCATTGGGTTAACAAAGACACGGATTCCTTAGGAAGCGTCCCCCTCTTTTTCTTTTCATTCGTTCCTTTGGAAAGTTTTGAATCTAGACGGACGTTTCCACTACTAGCTGGCGATGTATCATTGTCTGACCCGTACGAAAGGTCTTCACCGTCTGTGCTAGATGACGCGTAACTTTTCGAACCTGGAAAACATTTCATAATAAATTCATTAGAAAATGCTTGCTGCATTTTAAATTTATATTAGTGTTTCTATTTATACATACTAATTTCCCTACAATTGCCTCTCCTCCTGACATAAGACTTTGACAGATTTATGAAATAAAAAGGAGCTTGTTCAAGTCGCCAAAACTTTTCCCAAAGCCATTGACGCAACCGGTAAAATTCTTCAGTATGCAACCAAACTACTATATAACCACTTTATACAACAAGCAAGTGCGAATCGGGGGCTCGATTTTGGATAGCGCCCAGATACTAACTACCGCAAATATCACTGAAATCTAATTTTAAGTTCTAGAGAAAGAGTAAAACTTCTTTAGGTGAGAGACAGAGAATAGTTCGAAACTCGTTGTCTCCTCGCCCACTAGAAATGACTCATTCCGTACCGTATCGTTAACCAACAAACCAACCGTCAACGAAACCTGTCAAACTTCAATGAAAGAGACTAAAACGTCAAAATAAAATAATTTCGATTGCATTTTACTACTACTACTCCCGTGTCATTTATACCACGCATTTCTAATTTTACAACCATAATTATGCATAAGTAAAGCACTGACAGCCATCAAAAGAGATGCAGATGCAGCGTTTTTTTAAAAAGCAGGTCCTGTTAGCTGGCTGGCAGTTTAATAAATAATAAACATTTATTATTTTCAACCGTTGAGAGTTCAAGTTCAGATGGATTTTATTTTATGATTAAATAATGATTATTATCCCAACGCTGCAGCAAGTCAAACTCTCTTCTTATCTTTCTTTGCGTTTGCATGCATTATACATGCATTTAGATGGAATGGAAGCAAATCAACACAGATCCAACACAGCAGAAGAGTTTTGATAGACAAAGCGCTTCGTCAATGTTATGCAGCAAGCAAGCTATCATGCTAATGCTAATGGAAACACTGAAAAAAATTATCCTTGGGGTTTACCTTGACTTGACAACTCCACTAAACACCCATGTTATGCACACATCCTACTTCATTTCTAATATCATAATTCATGGCTAAAAGCTTACTTTTGCACAAACTAACTACTAACTGGTTTCTGTAGTGTGTGTATTTAATTAATTACAAATCTACCTCCGCCTAATTCTAATTACACACGCATTTCTAAATAATTATAAATCTAAAAAGATTTACCCTTCACTCTAATTTCTGAATTTTGATATTTAAAAATTTCTATCTACAAATCTAAAATCCGTAAATACAGCAATGAACGACGCGACGGGAATATATCTAGAGGAGACATTTAGTTAATCCACACATTTATTTAATCTAGCGATTTTAAGATTTAGCTAATTTAGCATTTAGCTCTACCTACAACCTAGGATACCTCGAGAGCAGGCTTTGTCATTGTCTGGGCCAAGTTAGAGCATTGTTTGCTGTGAGATTGCAGCCATCCTAGAAGAACTATATAACGACTCAAAACAGTTCTGAAGATTTCAATGTCAGCCATTTTATTGCAAGGTTTATTCCAGGGGTTAGCTATTTAGACCAACTCTAGTTTTTGTCCAACAGACAGATGCATATCAATCAACACTAACTACATTATATGCATGCAAATCGTGAATATGCCTTTCCTGGAGCCCTCTCAAAAGACTAAGGCCATAAGGAAGCGAATTTACGAAACAACGCAGACATTCAGGGTCATCAGTTGTCAGAATCACTATTCAATAATTCTTTCTATCCTTTGCTGGGTGCAAATTTATTTTATCGCTTCGCCTATGCTATCTTTATACTGCGCCATAAAAACACAACCAAACCTTAACCTTGCATGAAGCAAAATACAAGCATGAAGTAACGAAACGACTGAGCTATGCTGCATGCTAACTTTTAGTTATCCCTTTCTGAACAAAGAATCATGCATTATAAATAACTGCCCTACCATACCATCTTGGTAACTCACTGTTTTACCAGCGCAGTTACCACCTACCTTACCTATTGGCTTCAAAATTATATTTTAACCACACTTGTTACAATGATATTTGGTAAGTTAGCATAAGATTATCACAAAACTTACAAATTGCAGGCACTTGGAAGGAGCTGCAAAGCGTTAAACTAACTGTGGCCGAATCGGGCAGAAAACAAAGCATGATCCAGACTAAATTCTAAGATGCTGATGCGCTTTAATTAACACTTCAGAAAGCGTAACCCAATCTTTATCTCAGTTTAGGAATATGAAATGATGAACAAAGTTGAAATAGTAGGATCTGTACGTAAACCCAAAAAAACGTCCTCAGCCTTGGTATTTGGTTACTAGTGAATATCAAGGTAAAGCCTAATAACTCCTTCACAATCTAATCTACTCCTGACTCCTACTAACCTACCTGTCGTCCCAACTCCACCATGTGCACGGAAGGATATACTTTCTGCCCATAGACAATGCAAATTACTTTAGTGGTGCTGAACTGATGAGGTGGTAGCACCTTTTTTACTACTGATCTAGCACGTCATTTCATTCGATTGCGATTGCAGTGATGATGAAGCGTGCAACGCAATTTATTCGTCTTTGTTTACTTCATTGTATCACTTTTGACAGCCGCACATAAATATAAAGCAGACAGATATCATTTTTAATACACTGAATCTGATCATACAGAGTTAAAAGTCAACGTGAATGTGTCAAGTCAAGTAAAAGGCAAACTGAAACGATTAACCCAAATATATTACTCTAGTCAGCAAGCTGAAATGGGGTATAACTGCCTCTGCCTGTCTGTTTTGTTTGACGTTGGCCTGCTTTAAAGGGTGCTTTTTTGGCGATTCTCATTTAGTGGTATTTTGATTAATTAAATTAAATTAAACGCTGACCCCTACTGATCGGATAAGTAATTTAAATGGATTCAGTGTATCCTTTTGTGTGAGATGAGAAAAATAAATTTTGTACATAAAATATTTGTAAGTGCTGCTAATAAGTACATCTTCACTGGTGTAACTTTAAGCGTCTTAAGTGACGTTTACCATACCATTACATCAATGATTACGCACACATCGCATACGTTTACAACTTAACTATTTGAATTCAGAAAACAAATGGCATTTTCTTCTCACCTATTGACATATTGCTAAGATTTAAATGCGTCTTAATAAAAAGCGTGATTGCAGATTACAGGGCAGTATCAGTATGTCCTCCAGACCCCCAGACTAGACCATCAAACTCTGATCTAAATCTGTGGTTCTGTCTGAGAAATTATTGACAAAATACGAAGAGCTAAACTATCTGCTTTGTGCAGCACAGCGTACATTAAGAATCCGACTATCAGATTAATTAAGCTTAACCAACGTATGTAGTTGGCTATACGTTGTTTTAAAAGAGCAATCCAGTCTGGGCTTAGGGGTACCTCAATAAAAACAGGGTATATCGCTAGCTTTGAAGGACTAAGTCGAGAGAAAAAGTATCAAATGATACAGAGATACCTCGACTCGACCAACATCTTACTATTACGTCTAAGTTGGTTGTAGGACTCTTAATATGTCTAACAAGTTGTAAGTTAACTTGGCTAAGAAAGAAGCTGAGACGTGTACGGCAGTCGAATGTAGGCCATGGCCTTTTACGTACACACACATCACAACCAGCGTTATATTCACACGGGTATAACGAAAGTGATTTAATAAAATACAGGACGAAGTCTATGAAGTATGCAGTGTAAGTGTATGTAGTCTATGCAGTCTTTTTTCTTGAGCCATGAGAGAGTGAGACCCCAGAACCCAGACAAAACATGCTTTGGAACATGTGCCTTCTTTCTAAATGCCTGTTTTAATATTCGACCTCGCATTTCACTTCATATCCTTCCCCAGCCCACAGTCAGTATCATTAAGTGTGTGTTAATTTTTTTATCCTTAACTAATGATATATCAGTAAATGTATGTGATGTGATGGAACTCATTAAATCCGCATCCATCTCTAGCTAAGTATTGTGTAAAGAGTTGGCAAAATTCACTTTTCTAAATCAGATGCAAAGTAAGTAAAGTAGGCATCAGCTCAAGGGAATTCTATTCTAGGTGTTCATCTTAAAATTTTAAATAGTTTAATCTCATTCATAGCTCCATTTCAATACAGCTCATTATCGGTCATGCAAATAACAAACAAGCATAAGAGAGGGTGGTTGAGTGGTTGGGCTTTTTACGCCTTGGCTAGCACAATACAATACTCTTCTCGCCTTTGACAGTCAAATCAACAACAGTTAGCAACTTTCAGTTTGCATAAACTCATTTATTATTATGTAAACTAATGGGCCTTAAGTTCTGCTTGGCTTTTATACAGTTTCCGTATATATGATTTCGCACATAACTCTCTTTTGTTTATTGGTGGCTTTAGACTGACTATGACTTCTTCAAATCCTGATTTCAATTAGCACTAAGCTAAGCACTCTAATGTCTTTATTTTTATCTAATTTTTATACAACCTTTCAGTTTCTTTTAAATGATCGAATTGGCAAGTAAAAATCAATTTAAAATTAATTAAATTTGTTATCCTGGTTTTTCGGCAGCATTTTAATACACTGCAACCTTTTAAGGTTCAGTTCAGTTCAATGATTTATTGGACAATGATATAATAATATGTTATACAGTCATATTCATTTCAATATCAGGTCACGAAAACTAAGGATAACTAAGGTATACTTTTAACATCAAAGACCAAACATCGGTTAGACGATACTATAGCCATTAGCTCACAGCTCTTCTAGTAAGATATTTAAATCCACCTTTACCAAAACAAAGAACATTTATTCAGAATACTGCAATGGAATTTTAGTTTTGCTGGTGCCGATGCTAAAATTCATTGAACTCTCTCTACATACCTGATTGTGATTATCTCTAGTTGTATGAAGTTGAAGTATTTAAGGTAGAGGTAGAATCCTAGTTTTATTCTTTTGAATTCACATTAAATAGCATTGAGCCGTGCATTTTTGGGAACTTGTACCTTTACTTTTCAAAACTGTGGATGAATTCCTTCGTATTATAATAGTTAATTTTCCGAAGTTTAATTGTGTAAATAGTTTATAATGGACAAAATAAATCATGCATCGTAAAATCAAGATAAGAAAGAATGATAATCAAAGAATTTTATCTTCTCGATCCTAATAAGCAACAGACGAAAGCTTGCTAATTACACTAGACGATATTATAAATGCAATTTACCAATATACAGTCACCACGGTCTTATAGCTTTCATGTTGGAATGTTTGAAACCTTACCAATTCATGACAAGTTAAAGCAAACACGAATTTGCAACCATCTCCTCATATCCTACTGATTGAAATTGAAAGCAAAGGCTATGGATTGAAATAAGATCGGAATTTTTGGCACAACACGAAATACGATATCCGTCTTTACGGTTTGGTATCTAGGATTTCTTAATGATCATTTTATTTAATTTTCGGACGGCTTTGGACATTAGAAATACAGAATATATATTTTAGGCATATATTTCTTCTTTTTTTTTACAACGCATTTTAGAATTAGTTAAGCATGCGAACGTCTTCACTGGGTCGATTACTCACACTGTGAGATTGTGACAGGACCTTTTCATTTCTCAAGTTATTTTTCTCACCAACTGAATTTATTCCCTGCTTACTTGGCATTTCAGTTCAAGGTAACCACGGGACAAGGACAAACCTAAGCTACCTTTCTTTGTGGGGATGGGAATATAGAAAAAAATCAACCAGAAACTAGAGATATTATGCCCAATAACTATGCATGCATTTTCTTAAATTTCCCTTTCCAGTCCCTTGACATTTGTTATTAGGAAATGTGCCACTTTGCATCACACAAAACAACAGTAAACTAAAGGGCGATTGATTTCTACAAATTGCATGTAATTGTAAACTAGGTACTCTAAAGAATGACATTTACTAACTTGCGGAGCTTTGTAATAAGCAAGAACAACCCAACTCAACGGAACAAATAAGAGTTGAAAAATAAAGACCGAGACTTCTTATAAAAACTTAGACGACAAGCAAAACCAACAGGGCCCGGATAACAAGCAGCCGCAGAAAGGCAGAAACGTCGAATACAAAGAAGTTTGGAGTACTATGAAGTTGGGTTGCCCGTTCTCTGCAGAACAGCTTTCCAACATACATATTTGTGGTTGAACGTAGTAAATGTACGTCTAAATGTTAAAGGTACTGCAAAACGGTCTAAAAATAAATCTGAACTTTTCTTCGGGCATTCTATCTATTTGCATACCCGAGAAAAGGAGTAAAAGACGGGTTCTTCCGTAGTAAACGTATGGAAGATCCTTACTAGAATGCTAAACTGAGGGATAATCGCATTCGCAGCATGCACATTCTCATTTTGTAGTTCTAAACCCTAAGTAAGCTGAACTGTCTATAATTGACTGCCACTGCTGCACTACACTACACCTTAAAAACTTTACTAATTAAACAGGAAATACTAGTGTTTTTATGTTTAATTAAAAAATAATAAAATGCATGAAATCCCCGGCATAAAAATAGGCACGAACTGTCTACAATAAATAAATAAAATATCAAAAACTCACCAAGTCCCTGTGATCCCATGATTATTGATGAAACAGTTGTGGCAAGAGGGAATCAATAACTGAAACTGGGGACCCTCTCTTCGTAGTTTGTAGAAGCTTTTAATTAAATTGAACACTTAACGATCTGTAAAATCCCACTTTACTTTATCCTATTTAATCTGCTAGTATCCCGAACAATTGCTTGCTGAATCCTGACGCTTATGAACTACCACAATATTAAATATTATGTCAACGGGTTGACGGACGCTTCCTTGTGTCTAAAAAAATACAGTTTCTGGAGGACAGTCCCAGTAGCTCACAGAACACCTTCTTAACTTCTGTAAACTGTAGATGATCCTTAAGATGGTTTATAAAAAGTGTGAAGATGGTAGCTAAGGAGTTGGTCAAGAGTAGAGAGTTATTGAACAAAGATAAAGGACAGGATCAGACGCCTTTCTTCTCATCTCCATTCGACAAACAAAGAGTACACAAAGGAAGTGTTTTTCAAGAATAAGTTTAGTTATAATAAATCCTCCTTTGTTACTAAACAAGAACTCGAGACAAGTCCCAGTATTACTACCGTAGTTTAGTTTATAATTCAGAAAATATGGAGCTGAATATGGTAGAAATTATTCTGCAAAAAACGAGGAGCGTCTGTCGTCAGTCAGCACACGCCAAAGTAGGTCTCTTTGTTGATCAGCAGAACTGGGACTGGAAGTTGTATTAAATTGGCATAAGGTTTTTTTATTAGGCTTCTAATAAGATAAGAACTGCATGACCCTTTCGCTAAAGTTATTGCCAATTCTATGGGAAATACTCCTTTGTTTAAAGGTTTTTACTACCTCTCCCTATACGTAGTAGTTTTTACTACTTTTTTAAACTTGAGCTAACTGAACCCTTCTTCTTCTTGGTAGTTTATTTTGCTATAAAAAAAAACCCTCCTCCCAGAAGGGTAGCGAAAGCGATGTAAATGTAATATTTACTTGCACAATCTTCAGTAATAGGAGCGTAGTTTAGTGCGAAACGGCATGGAGTAAGTGTATTTTAATCGGACACAAGGAAGGAGCTTGCAGAAAGATAAGAACAACTTGAAAAGGATTTGATGATAAGACACAACTTCCGATAAGGAGATGCAGAGCAGAGATCAGGTTGACGTTTAATGACAGGTGGGATTGGGATACGAGAAACCAGAGACGCAGCAGTCTTGACTTTAATAAATTCCTTCTTCCTCCAAACAAGACGAGGCGAGGGTCGGTCGGTATGGGTTCAACTTTGCAGGCTTTATGTCTCACTTTGCAGAAGGTTTATAATAATATAATATATATATTAGTCAAATCTTTCATTACGTCGGGTTTTTTCCAATCCATATCTTACAAAGCTACAGAACTAAACTGGAGATTCTTGGATACTCTAACTAACTAGATTACGGAAGAAACAACTCTGATTAGTCCGGATAGCTTAATATTGGCTAAAAATGTGTAATAATTCCCAATTTGGCTGAAGAATGCTTCCAGAACCCGAGAGAGAGTTAAGGAACTGAAATGTCAAACTAACTGGGATGGTATAAGGAGAGGTTGTGCTGTGCCATCGAGCCCACGAGGAAATCCACACTGAGCACAGGATCTTTTAGAGAGATGAAATGCCTACGAGAAGAATCCAGGATCGAAGCCAAAGAGTGAATTGGGAAACACGGCTGGGATGGAATAAATAAAAGTTACACAAAAACTGAGCCTATCTGCAGCTATTCAGTCCATCTATCTAGCTAAACGTTGGGAAAGAAAGGAAAAGGCTGCGAACAAAGGAAAAATAAGAAGGTCTCGAGATGAAGAAGAAGAAGGTGTAGGAAGGATGCTATAATAATAATACGAAGGGACTCTTCTAGAGATAACTGGGTTGTCTGTGA
This sequence comes from Hydroisotoma schaefferi, assembly GCA_034682405.1. Taxonomy (NCBI): domain Eukaryota; kingdom Metazoa; phylum Arthropoda; class Collembola; order Entomobryomorpha; family Isotomidae; genus Hydroisotoma; species Hydroisotoma schaefferi. The sequence goes on along the minus strand of JAQFZX010001682.1, from coordinate 12,163 downwards.
TGAGGTTGATTTAAATGTAATTTTTAACGTGAGATGTAACGTAACTTGGTGTTTTTTTTAGCGTATAGGAGAGAGGAGTAGTTTAAGCTCAAGTTGGGCAGAGTTTGTAGTTTGTATAGTTTGTAAAAGTACGCGTTATATTGTTGTAAAAGTTGTAGCGATGCGATGATGGTTTATTTAGGATGTAGTGTATGTAGTTGTAGCGTGATGATAGTCGAATGGAAGCTTTTTTACTTAGACTTCCGTGGCTGCCTTCTTTAACTGGCTGGATTGCCTTGGCTTGGTTTGGTTTGATGAGAAATACAATGTATGTATGTGTGAAGTAAATGTGTGTCGCTCGCCATTTACTTTTGTTAGCTCACATAGTTAACTAACTGGCTTGATGGATTTGTTGAGGGACGGTTGGCTTTTTGGCTTCTTACTAGCGTTTGGTGGCAGTATGAATTCTTGTTTCTTATAAAAGGTAAAGGTAGCTTGATCTGGTTATCTCTCTGGTCCTGTGCGTCTTCTGTATAATCCAATTCAACCTTGCTCTTTATTGATGAGAAGTATTTTGTGACAACGCGATTATGTTACGGTTAACTGTCAGTAGATTAAAGTATGGATGCTGAATGATGTACGTAACGTTTTAAAGCTGTCAAATCGAAGAGCAGACAGAGGGGTTTTTCTTGGTTTATGTGTTAGTTAAATTGATGAATCGATGAATGAATTGTCTGGGTCAAATCTGTGTGCGTTTTAGTGGAGTAGTATATATATAGAGTATATTGGGATTTTGGGATATCTCTTATCAGATTTGTGTGCAATTAAGTTTTCAATTGATGAGACCTGCGTTCCTGCGTTTTGCTCAAAGGTTGCCCTTGCTTTGTTTCCTATTGTTTGGGGGATATGTGCAGCAAATAGTGAAACGGATAGCTAATCTAATTTTTTATTGCAAATGATATATATTGAATTATTAACCTTTGGATAAGCGTGACTTGACACTTGCCAGTTGCCTGGATTTTTCATCTTGGTTTCTTTATTTTTTTATACTTTTGAACGTGTAAAAATAATAATTCGCAATCGGTAAAAAAATAAAAAAATAAATGTAACTTCTGGACATTAGGCAGGAAGATCTTGAAATGCGTAGTAGAGCGTTTCGCTTAGCTTTGTAGCTTGTATAAGTTGACACATAAGATGGAATTGGATGGCACGAAGCAAGGTTTTGTTGGGATTGAGCAGTAATTTACGAGTATAAAATTTAGAACCAAGGTCGACTTCCTTGATAAATGATAACCATACACCATAGGGATAGGATAGGAGAACAAGCAAAGCTATGCAGATTACAGACGAACGAAACGACGAGCAAATTTTCAATGCAGAAACAGACTCGGAAAGACCTTGCCTTGTCTCAAATCTCTGTCTAGTGCTAAAAACTGAAAAAGAACACACAAAGTAAACCATAGGTTAGTTAGTTTCATTTAAATATGGATGGAGGAACGCTGTCATTAAGAATGTATGGTCTTCTATATGCTCTGTCTAAAGTGCCTGACTAAACTGAAAATAATGCTAATTCTTCATAATCTTTCCGCTATACCTTTTTTGCTGGGTATTTAACTAACCCTTACCACGCAGTTCTGATTTCTGAATCCAGAAAACTTTATTCCAAAATGTCAATTGAATATTTAATTCGCAATAAATTGTTAGAAAACGTTGAGTAGTTTGTACCTTTAATTTTATTCCTTTGCCTTTTGCAGGCTATTTACAATTTATGACACGAGGAGACTGATAACTACGTCAAAAACAATGCTTTACATTACAGGTATTTATTTAGATAATTATACTACAGACTGACTGCGATACTGCGAACATCTCATTGAAAAATTGTACGATGTAGCGCCTCCCTCAGGGTTCGTCAATGTTCTGCTGTGTTTGGAAACTATCGGGGGATGGACCCTCCTCGTGAAGTGCTATTTTAGGGCCCTTTCCAATAACGCCATTAAACCATTGCCTAGTCCTCTCCTCCTTCATGTCTTGCACCCGATGCAACTGCAAATATACAAAACGCAAGACGGTTTAAAAAACTGAAATAATCGGCTTATTATTTCTTCATGGGTACAAAATAAAGTAAAAAAAAAGAAGCTTTTCAGCCACATGTTTCGGTACATTACATATACACTTTCAATGCAATTATGTCATTATAGATTAGATTACACTTAACGATTGATTACAAAATATTCTAAATATTATGACGATTACTAAATGAAAGATGAAACAAGCAATCATAATTGTCTCCATTAAGATGGACTAGTTCAACTAGTCTCGATTAGTCCCTAGAAGAAGCAAACACTAACACTACCCACTGGGGGTACATTATACCCCCTTAGTTTCCAAATATATACCCCTGGAATTCCAGATAGGCCCTATTCTTGACATGTTAAGCATGCCCCGCTCAGCGCCGCTTAGCCGCACCCCTTCCTATACTTTAATCCTATTTGTTTGTCCCCCCTCGTGGTTATGCCTATGCTATGCTCGGATTACTACGTCTTTCCGAATAGTAGCCCCCTCGAATTATGCGTTAAATTAGAGCCTTGAAAAGCCCCCAGAAGTTTTAGTAGCCCGGGCCTCTAATTAAGACCATACAATACATCATTCTGACATCAATTATACCCGTTATTATTGTAAAACACTAATAAATTAACCCTTTTTAAAGCGAATATTACAAATAGTGTATTATAAATAAACTGACGCGTTTCCACTGTGTGCCGCATTCGTTGAAATCCTGATAGAGGAGTTTACATTTTTCCTTGCCCTGTATATTCCCATAAGCGTCAAGACAGTCCAACCACCTGAGTTCGAAGGGCATGCAGGGCCCCTTTTCCCAATGACCAACAGGGGCAGTGATGTCCGTAAACGGGGTTCGGAACGGGGGCGTCGGCATCGACAAACTCTCCGGTGGTCGAGAGAACAATAGACCCATTCTAAAACCCTCAATCAAATGAACACCTACTTCCTCCAATTAATTCCAACTTTTCTTCAAAAGTTTCTAACTTTTATTCATAATTTACCGGATTTTATCCTCTAGATCGTCTTATTTATTGGATTTGGCAACCCTCAGGGTGTATTTTGATGTCCAACTGCTCTCTAGTGGAGCTAGACGGTCCTAGTCTATTCCAAGTGACTCATTTCAATTCACTTATTTATATTTGCAAATTGCAGTTAATAATCCCCAGAGGTGAGGAAGGATAAGCGAAGCTTATCGGCCAGCGCAGCGTCGTGACCGTGACCGTTTGGGGTTGACGATTTTAAAAAAAAAAGACACGGTTTTTTGTAACGTTAAAGGAAGTATGGGGAGTGCTTTAGATTTCCATTCCAGTAGTGGTGGACGTAAATTAGGGAAGTCAAGACCGACGGATGATATCGACAATGTTTGGTAAGTTTTGGAGAGTTTTGGCTTTGTTTTGAAGGGTTTAAAAAGTGTATTTTTTCGTGTATTTAGGTCATCGATTTTGACGGAAGTGAGGTCGAACGCATCAGTTAAACTTGCCTCGGGGAAATCTGTGGTTATTTTGGGTAAGAGAGGGGTTCTTTTTGAAGGTTTTGATAAGTGAAGTGTAGGATAAGAGATGGTTTAGTTTGTATTGTGTTTTTTTTTCTTCAGGGGATAATGAATCTGGAAAAACGACCCTAGTTGCCAAATTACAAGGGATAGAAGACCCTAAAAAAGGATGTGGATTAGAGTACGCCTACATAGAAATCAGAGATGAATATAGAGACGGTACTATTCTTGGTGGTTGTGGATATTTTTATTTTGCTCTAGTTATTTGAATAGTTAGTGAGGTTGATTTTGTTACTAGATTCTACTCAGTTGGGAATGTGGGTGTTAGATGGGAACGTCAGTCATAGTAATTTACTTAGATTCGCTTTGAATGAAAATACATTCAATGACACAACTGTGATGCTGACCGTTTCAATGTCCACGCCGTGGTCTTTAATTGATCAACTTCAGTCTTGGGCTGGGCTACTTCATGACCATATTGATTCCTTGCAAATCCCTCCCGATACAATCAAAGATATGAGAAGTAGGTCCTCCAGAAGATGGATTGAGTATATGGAACCTGGGGATGAGTTAGATTTAGTCGCTGGGGGTGGAGGTAAATCAAGTGGGGCCAGCAGTAATCCAAGAAATTCTAGAAACCTTGACGAAGAAGCTATCCTTCCTCACAACGTACTTGTTCGCAATACCGGTTTAGACATTGTTGTTGTTATTACAAAGGTGGGTAGGTCACTTTTTTAAATTTACTTTTTTTTATTAGAATTGAATTCAAAATGTATTTTCTCCGTTTACTTGTAGACGGACTACATTGCGTCGCTGGAAAAGGATAACGATTACCGAGACGAGCACTTTGATTTCATTCAGTATCATGTTCGGAAATTCTGTCTACAGTACGGTGCCGCTGTATTTTATACATCTGTAAAAGAAGACAAAAATTGTGATCTCCTCTATAAGTATCTAGTCCACCGGATATATGGTTTGCCCTTTAGAACACCTGCACTCATAGTTGAAAAAGATGCTGTGTTTATGTGAGTTTTTAGTATTTTTTTCTTAGAACTTGGTTTAATTATTTGTCTGAAGCAAACTTAATCTTTTATAGTCCTGCCGGGTGGGATAACGAAAAAAAGATGGTAATTTTACATGAAAGTATGACATCAATTAAACCTGAAGATTTCTTCAATGAAGTTATTCACAAGCCTTTGACGATTAGAAAGGTAGGTTGCCTATCCGATCGGAAGTTTTTAAACCCTGCAATTGTTCTTTGCGCATAATCGGTCTCGGTCATGTTTGTAGGCAGTAAATAGGGACCAAGACGTAGACGTTGAGGATGAACAGAGATTTTTAGAACGGCAACTACAGATTTTACAATCAACTAATGGAAAAGATGCTCGAGGACCGGCCGCTGGGACGATTTCTAAATCGGGTACACCGGACCCTAAAAGATTGCCATCGCCTTTGCCAGGCACTACGCCAGCCAAAATGGTATGCAAGTTGAACCTACAATTTTAGACGTAAATATGAATCAAAGGTTAATTATGAATAATCTTTAATAGGGCGAGTCACCTAGTTCCGAAAGAGTATTGGCCAATTTTTTTAATTCACTGTTAAGTAAAAAAACGGGGGCTTCTTCGCCTGGCACTCCATTATCTTAAGCCTCATCTTATTATTAAAATGTATGAGTATGAACGTAACGTTTGTTTATTATTAATCCAGAATATCTGTGTAACAAGTGAAGTTTTATAAAAATATTTTCAACTCTACTTAGTTCACCGATTCAGTCTCCTTGCTAGGTATATTTCACTTTTCCTGTTAGTTACAAACACGCCTGGAGTAGCATGTAAAAACCCCGATAGAGAGAAGACAGTAATACCGTTCCTTCGACAGTTGATGGGTACAAAATACAATCTCGGTTATGAGTTTAAATGGCTAAAGGTTAGGAGCGTTTTTCATGAGTTGACACAGTGGGGAGTTGACGTGTGCAAATAAAGATATCCCAGCCGTGTAAGCAGCCGGTATTGATACGTGGGTCGATCGTATCCGCTTGGCTATTGTGGATCCATTAAAAATTGGCATCTCTTCCAGCAGCATGTTTGATACTTGACCTAATTTAGTTTCGTAACAATTTAGATTGGCTGGAGAAGGGAAAAAGGATAATTTTAAAGAGTATAGCTCCTAACCTAAAACGTTCATCTGATTCCACCTTGGATCCGCATGCCGCACAAGTTTTCTCAGATCTGATCTAGGTCCTTTCCGAGAAATCACATCTTGTCGACGAATAAGCAGTACTGAAGATGATTTGATTTGAGGCAGAAGTACTCCTAGAGGAACTTTTTCAACAGGATTGTTTAAAAATACACCTTCTTGAGTGATGCCGAAGACCATTTGGTGGTGCCAGGAGTCAGGGATCTCTTCACTAGCTACAACAGGTTCGATTTGCAAATTTCTGGTGACAACAGGAACCGCCCCTATTGGTACAGCAGATCCATTTTATCAAAAATAGTAAGAATCAGTATTTAGTTATAGATACTCAGTTTCACAAGTTAACCTTGGCACATCCAATGCAGAAGCCATTTCATAAAAGTACTGGTAGATATGTTCGAACTGGGTTGAAAAAATCGACCATAAACGGCACCATTTGAAGCTTGATCAATCCCAGCTAAAAGATCTTCATGGGTTGCTCCGGCATTCGATCTTGAAAATAAATATTCGGGAAGATCAGCAGTCTGAGCTCTTAATCTCGTTTTTACACAGCATTTTACCTCCGCCGGGGAAAAATCGACACTTCCCAAGGCAGACTACAACAAAAAATTTAAACAACAAATTATTTTGGCTCTCCAAAGCAAGTACAATTATTTGTTAACTATAACTTTTACCAAAACATTGAGTACAGCCGTGGCACCGCACGCAGAAGTTCCAATTTGCTGATAACTTTTCTCCATAGCCTCTTCTTTCGACCAAATCATCACTCCATTAACTTCCAGTTCTATAGACTTCTACATACAAAAAGAAAATACTGCATTTCATTGAAATATTAAATGAAAAGACTCCAAACTAAAAATTAACAAACCTTCGAGGATGATTCGTCTGTTTCATGATTTATCAAAGGAGCTGAATTGGAAACGACCATAGCTGATCTGGATGACACAGGCGGATCTGCAAAGCTCTTTTTTCGAGCGTCAATTTCCGGCAAAGTATTTGATTTGACGAGTCTTATCGAAACTAAACTTGATGAATTTTCACAAGACTTGTCCAAAACCTCGGAATTATTGACAAAATTTTTACTACAACATGGCTTTTCCTCTCTACTACTTACGCTATTATTGCTATCTACAGAGTTATTATCTTGTCTTTCTACAGAAGTTGTCAAACAAGGGAAAACACAGGGCGGTGGATTCTGCATATTTTTACTACAAGAGGCTACATTAACGCTGCTGCTGGGAGTCCCTTCTTCGTGTGAATGATGTTCAAATTCTGTATCAGAGTCTGTGAAAGATAAAGATAAATGAAGTAAAACCACAATATTAAAATAAAAATATACATCCAACCGATTAAACCAACCATTCAAAAACTCATCAGCCGTATCACAGCTTTCACCCGGTCCACCAGGGTCAAAATCCATCTCAAGGAAGTCCATTTCTGGCGAGTAAAGTTCATTATTCGAGCTTCCACGGCCAAGCGCCCTGGAAGAGGTCAAAGGTCGTACGGCCGTAGGGTCGAATGGTACTTTACACATCAAATCACCCTCTCCCGAACATCCATTAAGGTCAAGGTCATGCCGAAGGCCCCCGCTGGTTTTATAAGGGTCCTCTGACGACGAATAGAACTCAAAGAAACTGGAGGGCAGGTCAGCCAGCCGTTCTGTCTTTTTGGAATCCCCCTTGTAGGTGTAGACGCAGTAGTCGTCGCCCGTGTTATCTTCGTCCGAAACCACACCATTGTTGTTATTATTGTTTACATTATTATCACCATTGGTCATGTTCCAGGAGGAAGGGGAGGAGGGTGACGCTGTTGGGGCGGAGGGTGCGGCTGGACCACGTTTCTCCACTGAGTTGTTCCTTTCCAACACTGGATGCTTATCCATCGGGGCTTATCAACTACGGGAAAAGATTAGCTGGAAATTGTGGTCAACTCCATCCAAACAACTTTCGAAATCAGTGTACCGAAAAACCTGGTAATTTGGAAGTCGTGGGTGAGGGGAGAAAAATCCACATAGGCCAATAGATTTAAAAGGAGAAACCACTCAAGAGAGGGGCATTTTTGTACTTTGTGACTCATTCTTGGGTTTTTTAGGGTTTTTTACAGGGTTTTTATAGAATTTTGAGGTGATTCTTGGGATTTTAGGAGTTGAAGTATATTTCTAAAAAAAGTTAAAAAAGGATTTCTTAATTGAGACTTAATTGGGTTGTTAAAAACGTCTTTATCTTGGGTAAATTAATGTACAGACAGAATGGTGTTTTTTAAGACGTAAGGTAGGCCGTGTAAGACGGGTCGTTTTTTTGGGAATTGGATGATGATAAGCTGTGAGTGCTTATCGGTGGGTAAGGTTAGGTATGTTTTGAAAAATAGTGAGGCCAAGAGGTGTATTTAATGGAAGGTGTCCGCGTGGTTGGGGGACGAGGGTTCCCTGCTTTGACCCCGACGCACAGACTTGTTCTTGGAATTGTGGTACTATTTTCCGTGGACGTCATTTGGGTCGCGTCGTCTGAGTTATCGGAGGTGAGGTTTTTGTGTATTTTGAGGGGCTTTCCCCAGGGGAAGGTATTTAGAGGGGTTTTATATTTATTTAAGGTGAATTTTAACCTTTTTCAGCACATTTTTCACAGTGAAAAATTTGACAAGCCGTTCTTCAGTACTTATGTCAAGACTTCTATGTTCCTTATCTTCCTGATGGGATTTTTAGTGTATCCTCCGTGGCAGGAGAGGTGTTTCCGAGCCCCTCATCGGTACACGGTGGGTTTTTACTCATTCCTTTATTGTAATTTGAGGTGACGAAAGATGTTGTTAAGATTAAGATTTTATTGCAGCTTTTGACAACGGATAATACAGCAATTAATGCTGTCGAAGAGGACATTTTGGACGATGAAAATGGTTCTGCAGATCTCGTAAGTTGGTTAGACAATATAACATATTTTGGATGCAATTCGAGACTGTTTATTGAACTTTTACAGAGCCCTCCAGCATACATTCCAGTTAATTATGACCCAGGCTCTGGAAATGAGAGCGACGAATCGGCACAAAACCGTTCGGTGCATTTTAGTACTTTAGCAGAGGTAATGTTTCGCTTATCTATCCCTGGCTTTTTTGTGTAAGGTGTCATGGATTAAAAATATGCGTTGGCTATTTCAGGTTCGCCATATGTCAGAGAAAGAAGCAGCGGAAGCGCTGTACGCAAGGATGTCTTATCAAGCTTCTCTACAAGCGGATGAGTTAGCATATCGCTTGGCAAATCGCTTGAGTCCTACGGATACTGCGAGACTTGCACTGACCTTTTGTATATTGGTTAGTTTAGTAGACACTTAAGTACTGTTGTTTTATTTATTTTAAGAAGTATATTAATTAACTTGTTATTTTACTTTAGTGGTTCCTAGCAAACTACACTTACCAGCTGGGATTATCGCACACCGAAGTTGGAATAGTCAATGTCTTATCATCGTCTTCTGGATTATTCACCCTACTTTTAGCAGCTGCATTTCCTTCCGTTGCAGCGGACAGATTTACGGTGTCTAAATTCTTGTGTGTGCTAGTCAGCCTTAGTGGAGTTGTAAGTCTTTCTAGTCAAAAGATTTTTGAATTGAAAGCTTATAAAAGCCTAGTCTTTAAAATGTATCTCTTCATTCAAGGCCGTAGTTAGTCTTTCGGACCTCAGCATGGAAGGAAAAAGTGTACCAGTTGGTGCTATATTTGCGTTAGTAAGTGCATTCTTCTACGCATCTTACTTGGTTTTCCTGAGAGTGAAAGTTGATCACGAAGATAGACTGGACATACCAATGTTTTTTGGTAATTTTAAGCAAATTCTTTGCAAATTAAGCTTCCTGTGATTATCATTTTAAACGTTTACTTTTTTAGGATTCGTTGGACTTTTTAACCTGCTAATTTTATGGCCAGTATTCTTCATTTTGAACTATTCAAATATTGAAACATTTGAATGGCCTACAAAAAGACAATGGATGTTTTTAATCATAAATGGGATTATCGGCACAGTTTTTTCTGAAGTTTTATGGTTATGGTAGGTCCACGATAGATTGAATTTTATTGTGTTGAATTTAGTCGTTGTAAGGATGCAGAAATAAGTTTGCTTGAATTAATTTTACAGGGGATGCTTTTTAACTTCGTCTCTTATCGCTACCCTGGCCATCAGTCTTACTATTCCAATGTCAATGTTAGCGGATGTCATGCTAAAAAATGTTTCTTACTCTTATATCTTTTACTTGGGATCTCTTCCCATGCTTTTTTCCTTTTTTTCTGTTGCAATATTAAGCCACTTCAATAACTGGGACCCAGTAGTTGATTTTTTTGAAAAACTATGCAAGAAACATAATGACGGGTTTCGAAGGTGAGTCTTCTTCAGAATTAATTTACTAAGGGTTTAGTCCACTGACGAATTTACAATACGTTCTTCTTTGCAGAGTTCTTGTTAACGCAGAACAGAGCGAAGGTTTGCTATCTGCAAATGAAAGGGACAGTTTGGATAATCATAGTGACGACCTTGCGAATGGAAGCCCAACATTATTACAGGAGAATGACGAGCATGATAATTGAGCGTTTCACTTATGTTTTCCATGATTATATTGACAACTTTGATCTTGTATGAAGCTCTGCTTCATTTTACATCTGTAAGCGACTTTAGCTAACACTTGTTCTAGTCCATGCAAGCGAGTACTTTTTATGCCCTAAATAAGGTTCTAAATACCATTACAAAAGTTACGGTAGCTTCCTATTTTTAAAATGACATTCCTGGGGTAAAAGTGTCTATAGACTGTTAGTGTTGTCGTTTAACTGTAATAAAGCTTGGTTTCATAACGTTAGTCCAAATTGTAATACATAATGCTAAAACTCAAATACTACTGATGATTGAAATGTAAAAAGCGGCTGGTTCGCCCTCGCATAGTCTTAGATCGCTTAACACGGATATGAAATAAGACAAAAGATAAGAAACTGAAATAAAATAAATGCTGGCAGTAATAAAGATACATCCGCACTAACTTGGCTTTAGAGTTTTCCACAATTTATGAAACCAGATCAAGTGTACCCAACCAGCAAACATTCGATTTCACCTGAATTGATTCTAATAAACAAATTCTTTCTCAACAATAGGAATTGTCGCTTGTCGGACTTTATAATATCTAAATATATCCTGTCTTGTTCCTGTTCAGGAAAAAGTAGGTTTAGGTTAGAAAGTAAAAGTAACTTTGCATTATTATGTATGCCCTCTCCAGGTTTATAGCCAGGCCAGACTGGATCAAAAGTGAGAGTTTAAGGGTTTACAAGAATAGAATTCCGTAGATTGACATCACGTATTCTTTTTAAATCCCTTTCACTGATTTGCTACGAAAAGTCTTTATATAAATGACAAAAGTATTTTATAGTTTCAGTTTTTCATGAAACTCCGTCCGAGCTCTGTGTTGTTTCTCATTAGTCAAAGTCTTTGTCAAGAGTCGTTGTCCACGGTTGTTATCATGCATTTAAAATTTATTTTGGTAAGAACTTCTAGCGTTCTAGCTGCGTGTGAATTGTGAATTCACGTTTTGTTGAGTCTGTATGGTGGCATTTAGGTTTGTGGGGCAGATTTCTTCGTTTATACAAGTTTGATATTAATTTTGTATGCATTAAAATGCTTTGCAGATCGTAATTTTTGGACTCCTACTTGAAAGTATGGCAGCTCCCTTTAAAGAAGAAGAAGATGAAGGAGGGTATCAGATCAATCCACATTTCGGATTCAGAAAATACTTTGAAATTAGATACGAACCGTTGGCTTTGTCATTCCTCCCAGCCCTCTCCAACTATGCATCACCGACGTATGGGGTAAGGCATTCGTTTATTGGTCTTAGCAGCGTCCACTTGTCTATACGGCCAACTTTAATCACATTTTTAGTTTTGTATAAAAAGCAATTAATCATGCATTTATTTTATGTTATTCAGGGGCCACCAGTCTAAATGTGACAAGCGCTGCTGCGGATTCAAAGAGTACATCGATGTAAATCGCTTGTAGTCAAGCATGTATATTTATTAAGCAGTAGTAGTAGTACTTTTTTAAATGATGATTTCTGAGTTTGTCTAACATAAGTTATGAAAGATTGTACAATATTCTAATACGAATAAGAGAAATAAATCTTATCCCTACACACACACCGAAAGCGAGCTCTCTGTTTTGAAACGCATAAAATTAGAGCGAGGAATATTATAATAAGCGCATATTAGTCAATAAATTAGAAGGCATAAATGATTAACAAAATTGACCATGTTGCATGTTGTTGGCTTGTTTCGAAGATTAGACAAATATTTAGTGGAAGCACAGAAAATAATATGCAGCATTTAGTTAATTTCATGAGGACTCGTGTAGGTAATTAACTAATTGGCATAACTGGCCACTTTTAGATTTTAAATCTGAGTTTTGACAAAATGTATGCATTC
>JAQFZX010001681.1:0-26199 GCA_034682405.1 Hydroisotoma schaefferi | reverse complement strand
TGTTTAAGACAGTCATAGGATTTTAAAGGTTTGGAACACTTTGGGCACCTGAATTGTCCAGGCGTCGCGTTATGTACTGAGTTGACATGTCGTTTACAATGGCTTTTAGCATAAAATGTCTTATCGCAAACTGGACATGGGTGATTTTTCATTTGCTCATGGACGCTTTCTACGTGGACTTGTAACCGATAACGCCAAGGGAAACTTTTTCGGCAATGTTGACACTGGAATGATTTCACTTTTAAGTGGCTACGGCTGTGGGTTTTTAGAAAGGAAGGTAAAATTGTGGAATATGTACAAAGATCACATGGATATGGTCGTTCCATTGTGTGCTTTTTTGCCAAATGATACCTCATTTGAACAGTTTTTTTAATTATCTTATGGCAAAAGTAACATTCGTTCTTCGTAGTAACTTTTCCGGTGGACTTATTTTTGCTGTTGAGTTTCATAAATTCCATGGCTGTATTACGAATTAGCTTCCTCGTGTCTTTTAATATTTATTTGGTATGAAATATTTCAAAAGAGAAATACTTTTCCATACAAAAACTCATCATACTGATGAACTTGTCATTTAATCAGAACAAGTTTTTTGGTTCCAGACTTCCTGACTTTAAAGACAACTGTCTTTAAAGAAGAATCTTCCCTCCTAACAAAGTTTCATGCAAGTTTTACTCTTTTCTTGCGTACATTTAGTGTCTTAAAAACTTGGACAAAACAGCTATAGCTTTTACACAGCCTAAACGCTTCAATCCTTCAGCAACCCAACAGTATTAGTGGATAATTCATCCACTTCATAATCATAGCATAAGCTTAGCTTGCCTCTTGAAACCAAGAATGAGGATAATAGTACCAAGCGATTCTTGTATGCTCTTATCTTGTCACAAATTTGGATATCCAATCCAGATAAGCTGACTAGTTCTATTGTATATTGGACAGTGAACTTAAAAAAAACTTTTAAAACTGCACAGATTATTGAGTAGAAATCCTACAGGAAACCTAATTCAATAGAGGAACCTTCGTTATGTTTATCACCAAATATGTTACACTTTCATAGAAAATGAATGCGAATGAATCAATCTTTCCTTAACACAGGATGTTATTATTAATTTCCCAATATAATATAAAGAGAATAATTTATGCCGATTGTTATCTCCAATTTAATCAATAATTACTAGACTTAGCTAACAAACTATCGATTACACGACAAATGAGTAATGGTTATCAGGTCTCTACTGTCTATCCACCGCAATTGTGGTCTGCCATCCACATAATTATTGTTGTGGGTGTGTCGTCCGTGTTACCTCACCTTTACCTAAAAAGATTCAAACATCCATTCAATCTTAAGTTAATATACAATCCTTGCTATAAAATCTATAAAATCTGCTTCCAAAGTGGAATAAATATGCAAATTCTCCTTTAAATTTGGATTTCTACTTCCAAACTCAAAAGCTATGATTAAAATACAAATAATAACTAAGACCTGTCTTTCTTGTCCTAAACTGTCTAAATACAAATTTAAGAATTCACTATTTGAAAGTTTTACACAATAGAATAAAGACTAATACTGCCAATGAAAAAAATCCTGATTCCCATATCCCATGCATCAATTTATTACGCAGAGCTAATCACACACAAAAAGGCCCACCAAATAATTCATTCCAACATTAATTCCATATTCCTTCCTCTGCCCTTTCTGTAACAGCTAAATCTTTATTTTATTTCATGCATGTATAATAATAGCATCATTAGGTTGTCTGCCCTGAATTTTACAATGATATTTCTCATTTCTATACACCTAGACTTAGACACGATGGAAGTATCTACTCGTCGAATTAAATATATTAAGTCTCAAGTCTCAACTTAATTCTACATGCGTAAGTTATCTTCTTACATCTATGAGGCAAGTTTACCAGGAACAAAAGGCGTTTCACAATATTCGGCTTCTTTAATTAAAAGCGATCTCAACCAACACTTCCCTTCTTTTTACAAGGGGTTCCAATCATTTTAATTTAACTTTCTTTATTTCAATTGCCAATCCAACATTTATTAAGGGTTCTTTTAGCAATAACATACAGAAACGATTTAATTTCTAGCTCCATTTATTTCTCCATCTACCCGTCTAACCTACGAATATATTGGGATTTAATTCGATCAAATTAAAATAACATAAAAAGTGGACTGACATGCTATAAAAACATTTGCATAGTTTAATCAAGCTTGGGGAAGAAGGTGTGATTGCTATAAATTGAAATTGCTATAAATTGAACTGCAGTAAGTACCATTGTAACCATTGTATTCCAAAAAGACAGTACAATCCTACAGCATCCTTCAGTAATAAATAGAATGAGATTTGATCATGCTCCAAATAAATAAGTTTGAGAAAGTCCCTACAACACCTTGTATAATTATTTATTTCATTTTAACACACTTCTCATGCATTCTTACCTACATATCTGTAACAATTAGAGTTGGTAGATTGGACACGTTAGGCTAGCCTACATTAATATTTAAATCTTTATCCCTATACTACCCTCTCCCTGTTTTGAGATTTAACAATATCTTTATGCGTAATACGTGTACGTACAGTAACAAAATCCCATAGAGGAAGTGATGACTCGTGTGTAATTGCAAGACCGTAGAATATATAGTGTAATAATAACTGACCCTCCTCCCAGCACGTCGAATCACTTTGTTCCTTACAGTAATTAATTATTATGATCAGGAGCGATTTATTATTCAAGATTTGGTCTGAATCGCTGTCTGTCTGTGGTACACTTATTTGTTAATCCCACAAGAGAGGTTACGTTGAACGGAACAATGAATGAATAAAAAGATTATTTTAATAAAGCGCATTGAGCAATGAGTAAATAACTGTGAAGAATCGCGTTGCGTGTGATAATTATCATTTTCTAAGCCTCAAGCAAGCACAGCGACAACCGATGCTGAATTAGATTTAACCTAAAGAAAAATGCGTTTTATAAACTTTCTCGTATCTCGTCTAGTTCTACTTTATACAGATGACTTTATCAATTTCTTATACCTACTTATTTATCCTAGGTAAGTGTTAAGATAAGTATTCCCCCAACATAAAAATGTCAAATGGTCAAATTGAAATTCAATGGAAATCCTTTGAGGTTTACTGTTTTGAACTTGTAAGAGAAATTGTGACTTGTTATGGGGTTTCCTTTTTTTAGTAAACCGCAAACCTAAATAATTATGGAAGTAATGAGTGTCCGTTGGCCCTTTTTACGGAATTTTAAGGTCCAAAAGGTACATTATTATTGCAATACGAAATTGTTTGTGGTTTCTGAATTCTATAAAAATGCAGACGTTCTTGGCCAAACAATTCACACAAGAAAAATAGGTGTTCCTTAAACATGCCAATTATGTTTTTGTGTGAAATTATAGAAAACTAATTCAGAATTTTATGGGTTTCACCACCAAGAAGATTATAATTGTTTTTGGTTAGCATATTAAAAGTCAAACATTAGAAACCATGTAGCATGTCCTATCAAGATGATTATGATTACAAAGTTTGCAAATTACTTGGGATGATGAAAGACAGTAAATTTTAAGTAGCTGCTAGAGTAATAATGAGTAGATTATCAATAGTTAACTAACTTCTTAACTTACTTGATAAAATCTACATCACTTTGACAGTGTACAACCTACCTACCTATTTGATCATTCCTTGCACCCTTCTTCATCCTTTATTACTGAAATCAATAATATTCTATTGATTAGTGGTTTTCTGCCTGATTGGCTAACACCACGAGATGATTTATTATTGTAACTAAGTAGCTTTTACACATTATAGTTTATGCTAGTTCATTTTCACCCTTTTTACTACCACTAAATAGGTAAATCATAAAAGTAGATGGACAATTTCTATTACACACACACTTGCAAATATTGTTTCTATCGTCTTGCCATGTAAGGCTCAATTAGACAGGTAATTTGTAACGGATTAACATACTTGGACCCGTGCCATGCGTTTGCGTTTATGCCTGTCTATAAGGGATTATAGTATAAATGTCCTTTCTCAACAATCATCAATCTGTCACTTCTTCCTGGCCTAAATTTTCTGCCATGAATTTCTAGTCAAGATTAATCTAAGTCTATACTGGGAAAACGTCCCGGAAACTTGATTTCAAAACCTACATTTCAAAATGTAAAATGACAAAAGGAATAACCTTTTAGTGTGAATAGTAGACCTTAGTTCAATCAGTCAATCAGTAGCCGTATTCATGATCTGTACTCTCATGATATAAAACAGATTATGACGGCCCAAGTCATATAAAATAATAGTTTCAACCTCAACTCATATTTTACTTTACGAATAAACTCCGTTTAGCACGGCCCCAGGCGTAGTCAAGGATTAATAGATCCATAAATAATATCCGCAGCAATCAATATGTCCATACAGATCAACATCCAAATAAGTTCTAGGCCGACTCTCGATTTAATCTGCTATCCTTTAGAATAAATCCTGCTACACTACACTACGGTACTATAACTCCTATTCTGTCAACTTTCCCTATCAATCATCCATCACTAAAAAATAGTAATGCATGCGGCTTGAATTGACGAAGTAAAAACTCCCTTTTCAATGTCTAACTTTGAACTACCCTTGTTGACCTTTCTGAATGGATTCTGTCAATAGCTATTTTGATATTATTATGTTGGCTTATCTTGTATCAAATAGAGTTACAGGATCCTCATGAGACAACCTTGCCTTACTCTTTCTTTCCTAATACGAAAAAAAACTCACACAATGCAAACATTCGAGATAAAGAATTTGAAAGGCGTTTGATTGTTATTCATTCCTGTATAAATGACTTGCATTGGGATTGTGATCGGTTGTTGAACAAAACTAAACAATTAAAGCTCGACGTAACGTACTATTTAGTATTATAATGTGAGTTTAAATGCGATCGGAATCACCTTCAATTCAAGCTCACCGTTCCATTTCTATTGTAGAATTTCAGCTCGACATTAACTGAAACAATGGTCAACCCTGATTCTTCTATTGCGTGCGATATTATAAATTGCAGTAGATTTTAAATACTACACGTTTAAATATTATTATTTCATTCAATAAAGTACCAATTATTTCAAGATCACAAGCTCAGACGAATGCAATGCATTTTTTAAACAAAATTTGATAGTTTGAGGCGCATTAAAATGAGATACACAAGAAATCAATCAAATTCCATAAGTTGCTTGGTTAAACAGGGTAGCCATTTTAGTAAGAATGTATCTTAAGGGTTTGCGAATCGCATGGATTATATTATGATGACCGGCTTACAGACCAAATTATACGATTGGTCACAATTAACTCCCAATTAACAATTTACTTATGAACATAGCCTCAATAAACGACGTGTCTACATCCTGTCCTGTCCCATCCACCCGGGGGTTTAATTGCATTAATTCTTGTAATTTTTAATTGTCAAGCGAGATTTCAATCAACAATATTCTTCACTGTCATTCAAAACTGCTTTAGTCATCCCCCTTGCATGCTTATTTTAAAATCATTTAAAAAGTTGCACAATTCATCATCCTAACATAATCTGCGTAACATTACATATCTCTACTCATCCAAGAATATAAAACCTTCCTCTCTTAAAAAAGCATACTCTGCAAATCTGCACCAAAGTAGAAAAATCAGTCATTTCCTTCTCAATCCTTAAAAGACCAACCTCATGTCATGATTTTGATATGCAGTCTAAAACTGTCAAATTAAAATGCAACTGACATTTTTACTATCCTCGCAATAAAAATAACCTCTCGTATCAATAGCTCTTACACAGGCTCGATGTGCTCAAGCAGTAAAAACGTTAATGTCATATTTGCCCATAGTTTATGCCCAATCAAACCAACCATCATCACTGGAATAACATCAACTCTAATTCGATTTACTACTCCAATAATCAACCACAATGGACCACTTCTAGCTCTAAACAATTGCATGATAACTAACAACAACTGAAGGAAGTTTATAATGAACTAAAAAAATCACAGCCACAATGGTTGACAACGATAAGAATAATAATTTCTTTAACAAACATACCTGAAATCCATCCTCCAACACAACATAAAAAATATCCGGTTCTTGAAAGCAACAGAGAGTAAATTAAACATAGATAGCATTTAGTCAATCTGATCTAGATCAATCAGTTCAGTATAATTTCTCATACACGATGTACGTACTAAGCATTCTAATATTATTTTGTTCTATGCAAATTGGTAGTGGAGTAAATTACACATGAAACATGCTTTACCGATCCAACTCTTTCAAATAAATGCATCAAATTAGTTATCAAATTTATTAAAACATGTCATTCATTAACTTTTAGTACACTGACTTTTGACTCAATTTCATGTATTGAATTCATAATTTAATGTTAAGAAATTGTAGAACCATTTTAAACGGGATTTATAAGATGCGGATTTGCCGATTGTGTATTCTACTCTACCTCTAAATCTGATAACTCCATAACTAGAATATTACTGATTTTTACTGTTTAGTGGTGTTTACAAAATTTATGAAATATCTTTTAAAACTCATTTATGAAATATAACAAGAAATCATTCAAATAACTCGTAACTTGGGCCAGATAAGTGACTGTTGTTTGGGCTAGATTTGATCTATTATGATGAATAATTTAAGAACCTTTACTCTCTTTTTGTTTTGACTTTCCAAATCCTCATTTAAATAAAATAAATCTATCCTCTTAAAATTTAAATCAAAATAATAATGGCTATTATAATAGTTTCAATAATTTTACCCTTCCTCGTGTCTTTTTTTCAGATTAATTGATATTAAAAATACAAACTTTTTGCTTTTTGATCTGCTTTTTAACATTTAATTACTTGTTCAGTTAATTTAACAGATTCATCTGTACATATTTACGTACAACAAGAATACGTGGTATTCTTGTTGTACACGTCTCCAATATTTTACTTGCTTATCCGTATCCGTATCTGTAACTTTGCAATTTATAATGCATAATTTCCATTAAATTGTTCTCCCATCAATACATTTATTCTTGCATTCGTTTTTTTTTATTACACCTCAGAAAAGTCACACCTCTCCCAATTACTCTGCTCCAAATTAATAGTAGTTACTACATCCATCGAAAAGCTTCTACTCTAAACTATTAGTTCTACGGAGTAATAAAAATATAATAACTCTAAAACGCAATAAATATCAATCAATATTCGTCCCTTAAAATAAAAATTAACATTCTCATATCTCTAGTGATTTGCTAAAATTTTTCAATCAATCGCTCCATTACTTTTACTACCAACCACCTCCTATAATAATGCTTACTACCATTACTTTTATTTTCTAAGGATTTCCTGAGGGTTTGGTTGGGAAATGAATGTCTTCAAAACTCATCACATCATCGTCATGATTAACTGCAACAATACCCAAGAACCATTACTATCTATAGGTTGACCATATTACATCCCTCTTCGTCTCCTTTATTTATTTATTATCTTAGTTAACCTACTACTACCTTACCTTCCTCTACTACCTCCTTTTGGCAATCTCAGTTAAAATTACAAGTCAAGTCATGAGTATTACCTCAACATAACTTGTGTAGTTGTGACTCTACGTACGTTGTCTAGATCATTCCTATCTTACGGCCCGTGGTTTATGTAACTCTGCGTACCATTTTAAAGATTAAGATAATAAATTATTATAACATACCCTCAAGATTTATTCATATCACTGAAGACAGACAGAAGGAAAGGAAAAGTAACTCAGTAAGAAAGAAGTTGACACACATAAACAAAACACAAGCATGCAGCTTTTGGCAAGGTAGACAACAACGGATGATAGTGAATCTCATAATTTATAATGTAAAAAAACATAATAACATAATACTATCCTTTAGAACCATTCCCCCTTATAGTTTCATTAGTTCAGTTCCTGCTCTCGACGACCCTTTTGTTGCCATTAGATTATGGAGTTTTAGCTTTAATGTTGTAGGATTCGTGAGTGTGGGATCATCTCGCAGTAATTTTGCCGTATTTGTGCTATGCTAAATTAAATAGTACATTATGCAATACAAGCTCCTGCAAAACCACTGAATGAACTCAAAGCAATTACTACTATCAATTGTTGTAATTGAATGAATGAGTAAACTAACTTAAAGTGTAAGTAAGGGTTGCCAAAAAACCTCTCTATAGGTCTTAATCTTTAAATTTTTCAGTCCTACTTTTCAAGACCTCTTCTTCCCTATTAAAAATATTGAAATTTTAAAACCAAAATTGCATCAAAGCCCCCACACAAATTTCTGTAAATGAAGGACTGTAATTATCCAAAGCAATAAAAAAAAAGGTTTCCTCTGCATTTTGCAGCTATTAATCACGTCCAAGTATTACAAACCTACGCCTACCTTTCCTATCTATCTACCTGTGCTAAGCATACTTAACCTACCTTTTAGTTAAAGTAGTAATAGTTTTGCATGCATAATAAAATATTCCACCCAACAATAGAGATGAGAAGCACCTCTACGAACAATTACTTACTACAGAGTTAGTCTGATTGTTGCCGAGTATTGAATAAGAACTGTTATGCAGACAGACAGAAGACACTTGATTAGTTTACAGAGTGGAAGTTGAGAAAGTGACTTTTTAGCTGTATGAAGCATCACAACTATTACGGTTAGCTTTATATCCCAATTCCTAAGTTATTTCTTAACAAGTTCTTTCTACTGAATAGCCTAGACAGGAATTTTTATGCCTCTTTTGTCAATTTTGTTGCTAATTATTTAACTCTAGAATAGTTTCATCCTCCGTCTACAGAACTCACTCATGGCTGTGAGTTAGTAAAAGGGTAATTAAAACTTTGGATTTAATTACAGGGAAGTTTTTCTTTATTTTCTTGACTTGAATGGAAATAGATAGTTGGGAAGGACTGCGTGTAACTTTATAGCTTCTAAAGAATTATTTAGACTCCGAGTGCGAAGTAATTGTGACAGTTTTGTTAATGAATTTGGGAAGTAAAGCGAAAAAGCTAAAAAGCTAAAGCAAAGTTACTTCAGAAGGATACGGATGCTTGTGGAGTTTTAGAAGAACTTTGTTCAACATTGTGAACCGTTTTTGTACTGCATTTATTTCGTGTTCTTTCTTACGGAAGTGTTATCCTCACTGAACGAAAGGGATATAGTGGATTTTGAGGAAATTAATTAAAAGATTGGAAATAGTTTGGGAAGATTGAGAAAGTACCGGAATTTTGTGCTTTTTTGGTATAAAAGTAATCTGGAGTAAAAGCTTTGATTGAAACATGAGCATGAATAAGGTAACTAATTCTAGTTTTTTTTGTGGGATTTATTTTTGTTGGGTTTGCTGTAAAACTTTTCATCGTAGTTTATATAAATCATCTCTTTATACTTAAAGTTTGACCTTATATTTTTGAGATGTCCAGTAACTCCCTGTCAAGGGTAAATGACCATGGGTAGCTTGATGAATCAATCAATCTCTTTTTTTTTGAACCGTTTACTAACTGTGCCTTGTATTTTATGACAATAAGAGTAAAGAATCATTTGTGAATGCCAAATTTAAGGTAGAACTCTAAAAAATTCTGTAACAAATACATGCTTCTACTACTGCAAGGATGAGGTCACTAAAATGTTGTAATGTTTTATCAGATCACCAAAGTTCCTTATTAAGGTTAGTGGAAATGGAATCCATGACATATGAAATTATAGCATTCATTTATAGCAAAAGATTAGACATGTTTACTGATATTTGTACCAGACTAAATTCCACCAATATTAACAAAAAGAATCACCCTGCCATACCTATAATTATTTCTTGCGCCCGATGTACAATTACTTATTACCACAAGAAGAAAAAGTACACCTTCATTCACAAGTCATTTAATTAAACAACCTTTAGCATATTAACAACGTTTACTGTCAATGAAGCTGGGCTGCTGCGAGTGCGACTGGGTCATATAATATATTCCTATTTATTTATTACTGAATCATTATTCATTGGAAAAACATTGAGAAAAATTGTAGCAAGGAACCTTACAATTATGATCTTGATTAGTAAAAGTAGCCATTTACAAACTACTACTACTACTACTTGACTGTACCTACATCAGTGTCAAGACAGTTAATGAATGACTAATGGGATTATCACACTTATCGGCTTCTAAAAGAATAGGAACATCATGATTCATGACAAGGGGATTTTTTTACATTTCGCAACAGTTTCTCACAGAAAACAAAGTAACTTTTACTTGTCTGCAAATGCAAATGCAAATTAAACTACACAGGGTTCTTTTATTGTTTGCCTACGCATGCTACGCGTCGAGTCAAGTGAATCATCATGTTTAACGTAGTTTTAAAAGCTAGTCTTATCGATGTGAAAAATAATTAAGCCCTGAATAAAAACAGCATGATTTTTTTTGCATAAAAACTTAAACAGTAGATAAACCTTGGATTTTGAGAATAAAACTACAAAGACAAGTGAAAAGTGTTTAATTGACAAATAGAAGAAAAAACACGATCAACGGTCATTAGATTCTACCTTGGACTAACACTTCATTTAAATCGTTTAGCAATAAACTCTTTATTACTACGTAGCGCGTTTTGAAAGCAAAAATAGGGCAAACTATGCTTCTTCTTACCTCTGTAAACTAATTTAGACCTTAAAAATTAACCTCAAGAGTAACAAATTAAATTTTAAAAAATGAACTCGTAAATAATGCAAAAGAAGCTTGTTTTTTATTAGATTAAAGAAGAAGATAACTTAAATTAATTGGACTGAATTTGGAGTTAGGATAGAGATCTTATGCAACATAATGTCCAACAAGCCTCAAGGTTGAAATAGTAGTTGTAAGTTAGCATAACCAATATTGCAAAGTGCACTTTTATAAATGCAACCATAAAAATGTGTGCAGGTGGAGATAAGAAATGCAAAATCTGCAATGACCAGACTGCATGCATCGATCGTTCCACCCAAATATGCTTTACTACAGACAGTTAGCAAGAATAAAGTAGCAAGTTATTAAGCCTCCTATCAAGTCATAATCCTGCAAAAATAATCCAAGCATATACCCTAATTCCTCGCCCCTATGCCGCGGCTTATATGGATAAAAAAAAGATTTTTGAAGCATGTAAACATGAGAAAGATACCCCTTTTAACATGTAATGGATAGGCATGCGGCGTAATTAACGAGGGCGGCATATGGGCAAGGATTTAGGGTATCTACAATAGCGATTAAAGGTTGAGATGTATTTTTAATTGTCGTTGATATTACTTAAAAAGTTCACAAGATGATTGCGCTGCTGTGCTAATGTTGCTGGCATGAACTGAAGTTAGTCAAAACACAATTGTTTTTTTAGATAGGATCCATGCTAATTGCGACAATATGCCAGATTGATATAACGAGTAAGGTCTATCATCTTTAAGTAATAGTAATATTTGCATTTCATAATTTGAAAAAATACGACCTATAAAAGGTTCAAAAACAGTTCAAAACCTATGTTTCCAATTTTGACTTAGTAAGCTTGTTTTTTTTGCATTAGACACTAAAGCTGATCTTCTCCCTACTTGTCCTGGGATCTCCGTTGGGATGCCTAGCCCAATCCTACCAAGTATTCTTCCCCGGAGGAGGATCAGTTCAACAATCCCCCTACCAACAATCCATCTCCCCATCGCAATCCTCCTACGCTCGACAAGGACCTCTGCCCCAACCTGGAGAAGTTCTAGGGAACTTTTTCAACGGTCAGAACCCACCTTCCCAGCAACCTTCGGCCCAACCGAATTACCTAAACCCGTTCAGGGATTCGAATAGCTTTCATAATCCGAATAGAATCCAACCGGAACAACCCCGAGAACAGTTTCCATTTCGAGAGAGTAATTTCCTCTCTCCCCCAGCTTCAACCTCCATTCCAAGGCAGACCAGCTTCTTTGGGAATAATTATGACTTTTTCAGGCAATTTCACACACCCCTTGGAACCCCTCCTTCTAACCAGCAACAACTTCGGGGTTCCAGTTTTGGCTCTTCCGGACAATACCAGAATCAAGGGTCTTTTGTATCTGCAGCTCGACCCCAAAACACCCTTTCCAATCCGGCATCCTCTTTTGGAAGTTTTGGTAAGCATTTTATGGTCTTTTAGGTCCTTCCTAATGTCATATCCACCCTGAATAAGACTTAAAACCGAGTTTTACGACAACTGCTAAAAACCAGAATGGCTAGTTTCAATGTTTTACGTTTAAAATTTGCTATTTATCTTGTACCACTTAGCATCAATAGCCACAGCTTATTAGAAGTAAAAGCACCATTACCAACCATTTTAAACATTCTTAAGAGAAGTCTCGACCTTTCTAATCATTAAATTTGACAGTAATAAATCTCATATTCTTCTTGGTACCCTTCATAAATGACGTTATAGGAGCAGGTACCCTGTCCACAGCACCAATCCCATCACCATCCTCTTCATCCCCAACAGCCACCAGTCCAACTTTCGCTTCCACCCAATTCTTCTCATCTCCTCAACCCACAAACGGATTCACATTTTCCACTTTTGGAACCCCCACTGCCGTAAGTCCCACACAGCAAGTACCCTCAGCAGCCCCACCCCAACCCCAAACTTATACCCCAAATAACAATGCCCCAAGCCAGCAGCAGGGACCCTCAGCAGCCCCACCCCAACCACAAACTTATACCCCAAATAACAATGCCCCTAGCCAGCAACAAGGACCCTCAGTAGCCCCACCCCAACCCCAAACCTATACCCCATACAATTCTCCTAGCCAGCCTCAAGCCCAATTTCCATCCCCAGCTACACAAGAAGAATCCCAAGGACCAATAGTGCTTTACGGAGCTACCCATCGTACCCCTGTTTCGTACCCTCAAATAGTTAACATCGAGCAGGAGCCTACCCCAGCCCCCCAAAATTCCCTGTATCGCGGGTACGAAGATGCTGCAAAGGCTCTAGGAGTAACCCACAACCTTCGTGTAGTAACAACCGAAACCCTAGCAGCCCGACCCACTATAGAAATCGCTGAGGAGATTTCCCCCGTCCAAGCTCTGACAGAACCCTCCCAATATCTCTCCCAGTCCCCACAATCTATATCAGAAGTTGGAAACCTCGCCCCAGAACCCCTTCCAACTGAACAGGTTCCTGTACCAACCACGACTCAAACCGAACCCCCGACAACTACACCCACAACCCCCAAACCCCGAACGGAATCTCGAACCCCTGCAACGGTCACCCGGGTTAAGCCAAATCGACCACCCCCAGTCCGTAGCACAACCTCCGCAACAACTACTACAACTTCCGTTCAACAAATTGAACAAGAAGAAGCCCCACGAACCCTCGTACCTTCTAGACAAAGGTCTCAATTCAGACATGGAAATCGAGTAGTAGCCCCCGTCGACAATACTTTGGAAGAGATACACACTCCAAGACCCACCCAATTAGTCAGAACCACCCCTATTTCAACGCAGCCACCCCCACAAGAGGCAGCGTATTTCCCCGTAGAAGCTCCACAACCAAGGCGACAACCCCCATCAAATTCTGGAGTGCAATTGAATCAATTTGGGGTCAATCAACAGCGCGGTGTTAGTGTTGGAGCTAGACCTGGACAAAGCGGACCTGTGCCCGTTCCTGGACCCAGTTACTACAGTGGTTTAGCTCCAGGACATTTGTACACAAATACAAACGGAGCTTATCAAGGTTATTACAATTCTCAGCAGCAACCAGAAAACCTCGGACTTGAAGAGATCCAACCTCAGACAATTGACTTTAAAGTTCCAAATAAACTTCTTCGCGTCAAAGGTGTGTCTTTTGAAGCATATAAGCTACTGCTACCTGTAAAAATGGCTGAGCTACAACTACAAAGTAGAGAGATAAAAGGACTAATACCGTTATTATTAACCCCAATACTAAAATATCTAACATCTAACAACCAAAGTGTAAAAAAAAATCAGCTTCAGAAACGGATGGAAATCACGGGATTTGGGATTGGGGACAGGGATTTTGGCATTACCACAAACAACTCTAATTATATCTGTACATTTGCATGCAATTTATTAATCTAATTGTGTCAAGATGCGAGGATTAATCACTCAATAATTCCCCGAGATTTATTACAAGACTAAAAATTGCATATATATTCCTAAAAATTTCAGAACTCGACCCTTTCTTCCAAAACAACCGTTTTAGCTCCCCACAACCTCAACCCCAACTCCTCCAAGTTGTGACCGAGGCTCCGGTGAAATCTCTCGATAACGGTGAGGTTTATAGAGTAGGACCAAAGGGTCGACTCCTCAAGAAGCGAAGGCGTCAGCGTCTCCACTCAGTTCCAGCTCAGACCGTCCCCCCAACCGCTGACCTATTGACCTCACCTCCATATAAACCTGTGGAACCCACCGCAGATGTACCAAGAAGGACTGCCGCACCTTCCCCAACCACATACAGACCCAGGTTCAACGCTTTGGATGAGCAAAATGAGAATGTCGACGAGGTCACAACTTACAGGTCAAAGTTCCGCTATAGTCCAAGGACTTCTTCAACAACGGAAGCATCTACGGTCGATTCAGCTCAGAACGACGGAGGGTCAGCCCCTCCCAGCCAGTCTAACGCTAAGCTCATTGAATCCAGGCTAAAAAGCTTGGAAAGACAGATTCGATTTAAGAATAGGAAAAACACTACATAGACCCCACCCCATCTTAAAATGTGGGATTTGTAACATTATTATTCTAAGCGATGCGGTTTAGCTTCATGCATTTTTGTATTGAGTATTTTTGTATTTTTCTTGCGATTCACTATTTAAAAATAACTCTATAATGTTTGTTTGTACAAATGTCCCCGAGTATGTTTTGATTTATGATGTTTTTACGATTAAATCGGGGATTTTTATACTTTCTGTAACTCTTTATGTGTTCATTTTGGCATTTGAAGGAGCATAGAAATTAATTTTGTTTATGGAAATAAAAGTACAAGTAATAAAAAAACCGAAGGCCAATCTGTCATCATTTTAGGTACAGTTAGAAAATGTTCGTAATCAAACCACGATTAGTCAGTTCACTTTTGCCAGCATTAGAATATGACCAACAACTTGACAATAATTGGTAATATAACTGTTGCATTTATGGAATTTATTTACCATGAAATGACGTCAAATATTTCATCAACAAAGTCATCAAAGTCATAATAAGAGCAGCATAAACTATTCGATGGACTGATAGAGTAACCCACAAATCCAAGTGGATATCTAACTTCGCAGCTCACCTCTTTCCGTCCAAGATAAGATGGAAATTGGAACAATGTCCTATCTTACCAAAACCAATAATTGCCCTCAAACTTAATGTACGCCAATACTTATTTTTCTACGCAGGAAACCACACAAACAACCCTTCATTTCAATTTCATACGCAATAACTTTGCATATAACTATGCAATGAATTGAGCCTATTAAAAACCCGTTTATCGTCATAATAGTCTGCTATTTCGCAACAACTAGTAACAATAATTGTATGACCACCCATTCACTAAATGTCCTACGTCTTTATTCAAGATTCTTCTTTGATTCAAGGATGATATTTCATTAAAAATTGGAACCCAATCGACTGAAGTTACATGGAAATCCAATTGTGGCGTTCATTTGTTTGTAGTTTCCATACATAATCCCTAAACTACCGTATTTCCTGTTATAATTCCCCTCAAAGGGAAAATTAGAAATTCTATTAACATGGACAAGATAGGACTTATAACATGACTTAGGTAGGGGGAATTAAGCCAGAGGGGCAGGGGGAATTAAACCGGAGGGGGAATTAAAATGGGAAATACGGTAACCCTAACCGGGTCTCGGTCTATGCAATTTTTTTCATAGGACCAAATAAATAGTCGCATATGCATAATGTGGCTAGCTACTATCTGGTTTCATAAACATATCAGGATTTTAGACAAAAATACCAAACCAAATAACAAAACATATAGCTGTAGTTGCCGGACGTTGTAAAAGTTTGTATTTTGCATGAAATAATACCTTCCAGAAAGGTAGATAATTCCTCAACTCTCATTACAAGTCTCAAAAAGTTACACAAACATATAAGACTTGCAGTATACTAAGAAGTACAAAACTACAAAAAAAACTACAAAAATTTCCCACAAACTACCATTTCTCTCTCAAAAAATCTCCAATTATTCCAAAAACAGTTACAAAATCCAAAAAAATCCCAATTTTCCCAGAAAATTCCCCATATCTCTCCGAATAGGAGACTAAAAGCTGCGAGTGTGATTCCAAAAGGCTCAAATGACTGAATATTGATATGGCTGGTTTTGATGGCTGAAGGTGTCAAAGTACTCCAGAAAAACCAGTCAAAAACTCCAACCTTTTCCTGCCAACCATTTAATCCCAATAAAAAAAACTGAGCTACCTCTCCAACAAAAACTGCCAACAATCACAACAATTTACCACTTTCATTAGCGTTAATCACTTCCGTAAAACGACGGTTGGAGAAACAACAAAATAAACCTATTTCTGGACCTATTTTTTTTTCCTCACCCAGATGTGGATTTTAAACCGAGCGTCACTTCATGATAATTTGGCGTTGGCCCTTTAAAAAAAACAGACAAAATAATGACTCGAGGACCTTATAAAAAGACGGTGACCCTCGGGGTCGGAGTTCAGCCAGGTCAGGGGGTGGTTCCTTGTTCGACCGTGGTTCCCATCTCCTCTACTCTGACCAATGGTCAGGGTCACGGTCAGGGTCACGCCGGGGGTAGTGGTCAGGGTCATGGACGTAATGGAGGTGTCAACGGGGATGGTCCACTTGGAGGACTTGTCAACTGTTTGTTTGAAATGGATATCAATCACGCGGATGGGTTTAGGGCGAAGGAATTGATGGACAATGATGACCTCGCTACTGCCCTTATTATCGACCCTTATTTGGGGTTTAGCACGCATAAAATGAAGATTTGGTAAGTTACTACAGCTCTCGGGCTTATCTTGAAGCGGTTATCTGTTGATTTTTGTGTAAAGAAAGGTAATTTAATGTGGGTTTAATTGGGTTTAAAACAGCTACCGGTCCCCCTTTTCCAAGCACACGAGAGCATACCAATTGAAACGGATTATTGAGAACTTTACTACGCATCAGGATTATTCCATAATCTCAAATGAACTTGGAAGGCTTTTGGAGTCTTGTAAACTGAGGGAATTAACGCCAAGCGCTTATCAGCACGTATGCTATAAATAAAACATCCATTTATCTAGATAAGTAAAGTGGTAAAGTTTTAATTTATTTCATCCAGATTACTCGCTATCTCCGGATATTCCACCCCGACGCTGGCTTTCAACTACGACCCTGCTTCCGGTATTCGGCCGAGGGTTTCATAGGTGCTAAGATATGTGCAACCAAGAAATGGTACAAGGGGGAAGACATCAAGTCCCTTGTTGGCTGCATTGCAGAACTTAGTCGGGAAGAGGAGACAAAGTTTCTAAAATTGGGGGTTAACGATTTCTCAGTAATGTATAGTTGCCGCAAGAAGTGTTCACAACTTTGGCTTGGACCGGCTGCATTCATTAATCACGATTGCCAACCTAATTGCAGAGTAAGAATTAAGAATAGAATAGAATCTTTGATATTCAATAATCATACACATTCCTAGACATAGATAGCCTACGTGGTGTTAAGTTTCATTCATTCATTCATACTGAACTTAACCTATACAGACAGGCTGAACTCTCAAAGATTAATTCTTTATTTTCCTTTTATTGCAGTACGTTTCAACCGGACGGTCCACAGCAAATATTCAAATCCTTCGAGATATTGAAATAGGAGAAGAAATCACTTGTTTTTATTCAAAGGATTTCTTCGGCGATGGAAACTGCTTGTGTGAATGTGCTACTTGTGAAAGGTTCAATTTCAATTTCAATTTCAATTACTAAATTATTGCTTGCTGTGTTCTGATTACAACATAACCTCTTGAATTTGCAGATTGGGAACGGGTAAATTTGCAGACACAACCTCTCCAGAAAACAGCCAACAAGGTTACAAACTCCGTGATACCCGAGGTCGACTTAATCGTAGACGCAAAACGTCTGAATCAGACAGCGGAGTTGAATCAGGAGAGGTCTTGTGGACTGATTCTCAGGAGAACGGCGGAAGGCCAGCTTTAAATGCTAATAGTCAAAGATCAACCCTGTTTACTCGAATAAGATCAACTCCAAATGTCATAGAACAGACTGAAAGGATCGACCCCGTCCCGGTCAATAATGGAAAGCGACGATTGGGAAAATGCAAATCAGACATGAATATCATGGTCACCGGCGTCAAACAATTTAAACCCGACAGTGAGATTTAAACGGAGAGGTTACTAACTCTAAGGGATACTATCTCACTGTAATCCCTTCTTGTAGTAGTCTAAAACTAAGAGTCATCATCCTGGTATTTGCAGTCAACGAACTGCCAGTTGTCAGTAATTGATCTAGAAATGTGTTATTAGGTTAGGTTATTACAACCCATCTCAATCTCATCATCCTCTCGAATAACCACAAAGATCATTCCTTTTTGAACTAATTATAAATAGTTATCGCTCTAGGCGGATGTTGTTGACTGGTGTGGTTTGATTCTAGCGTGTTTAGTAAGTAACGTTGTCTAAAACTGACTTTAAATTAGACAATCTAACTTGTACCAAATAATCCGACGTGACGTTGTGTTTGACAAATATTTCACAGTTAAACAGCGATTTGTAAATGTTGATTTAAATGTATTGACTTTGTATTCGGTGGTGAAATGTAGATGACTTGTAATTTTTGAAGTATTTTTAATATAAACTAATTTTAAATTATCACGATTTAAGCATATATGGTTTAATTTAAACTTTAAATGGGTATTTTAATTGGTCTTGTTCGTTGTATAGATCTAGAGAAGTAGCTGCATGTGAATGCAGTAAAGTGCGATAATGTGGTTGTTGTGTTATACAAGTAATTTATTTTGGGCGATTTTTATTTAATTTTGTACTTGGTTGTTAAATGAGTTTTTTTCAGTTGATTTTGATGATCATGTATTGTTTGTTCATTGTTCCTTTTATCGTCATATCAAATAACCTAGTTTAATGGCATTGCTTGCAGGGTTAATATTAAAAGTTAGATTATAATATTAATGATAATGACAGTAAAAAGTAAGTAACGTATCGACTGCCACAATGAACCATCCAGTGGGTTTTAAAATATAGCTTTCATCAATAGTATATAATCTGTTTGGTGGTAATGTAACTAAAATATTGAGTAGTATGATGTAAATGGTGATAGAGAATGTGCAATTGTCAGGATGTGCTGTTCGAAATCTGTTTAAAGTAAAGGAACTGTTGACTGTTATCCTTATCGTATCCACGTTTCCTTAAGCATCTGAAAAAGTGAGAGGGCAGAAGTACTGTTGATTATTGAATTACAGCCCTAGTTGTCCCTCTAATTTAGTAAAATTAGTTGCAGCTTTCAGGGGATCCCTTAAATAAATAGTCCATCGGGCTGTAATTGGGACAACTACGATAATTAGACGCGAACAAGACTATTGACAGCTATCTGGCTAGAAAGCAGGAAGTACCGTATGTTCCAGAATTACAGCCCTCCCCTAATAGCAGTCCCTCTGGACTAGTCTAACGTAATTAAATAGTACACCGGGTTGTAATTGAGAAAAATCCGGTAGTAATTGGGTTTAATTAAAAGTAATCGATATCCTCCATTGCCCCTAAATTCAGTAGAAATAGAGGAGGCCAAGGGCGGGAAATTGATTCTGGCTATCACATGCTGAAAGAGTAAAACAACGAGAGCAGCGCAGCGAGTAATCCCTTCAACTTTTTACCAATTACTTTCAATTACAATTAAAAATTCAGAGGTAAGTGACAATTTCGAACGGTTTAGAACTCAATTAAGTAAAAAAATACGACTTCAACCTCAAAACAGTAGAAAAAAGAGTCCTCAAAGTCACTCATTTCTTATCCAACGCTTAAGCGTTTCTTGCCAGCGCAAGCAGGCTTTTTTTGAAGCCGGAGCAAACAGTTTTTATTTTTTGAAGAATTGAGCTAATAATTGATCAATTTTGGTCTTATATTTGTGTTTTTGGATTAGAAACGAGGACTTTCTGTGCCTCAAGAACAAAAATTCTACATAACACGGACGCTGAGACGCTGCAACGATCGAGGGGGATGTGTAAGTGAGTCCTTTAGTGTTTTTCTTCTTTATTTCTGTCTTCAATCCAGCCTTGATTGTGTGAGATATTATTCTTATTCGCACGCTGCTTTATTTCATACTTATACCGGTTTTTTTGTTCTTTCACAGATAAGTAGGATATCTCCGACAAGGGCTGACCTGTGATAAACAGGAAGAAGTGGAACTACTGCTTTCTGCTGACGAGTATAAGTTGAAACAATAGGAGAGAGTTGTAAGCGTTTGGATTAGGAAATGGTGAACGTGGTGCGAGGAGTGGTGGGTCGGCTGTGGTACGTCGTAGAAACGCTGTTCTCCTACGGCTACGCTTTGGCCGAGTCCTTCTTCTTCATCGCCTTCTCCGGTGTCTTTATCTTCTTTCGATCGTACATAAGAAACGAGGGGGATGACTTCACTACGGCGGAAAGAAGGGGGCTAGGCCCGCAGAAGTCTATTAAGATATTTTATGGTACACAAACCGGAACGGCTAAGGTAAGCAATTTATTATTACTTGACAAAAATGTAAGCCTTTTTTATAATCTTTTATTGTGTATTTTTCTTTAGAAATTCGGCCAGCAACTTGTGACAGACTTGGGGAAAATGAAAGAGGCGATAAACTACTCAGATGTTACACTATCTTGTCTGTCGACGTTGGAAGTTGAAAGTTTGGCTGAGTTTGGCCAATCTTGGGATCCTAACTTGATACCTGTGGCAATTTTTATCATGTGTACTTATGAAGATGGACTTCCTCCCGAATCGGCAGAGTGGTTTTGTAAATCTCTGGGAGAAAACGCCGTAGACTTTCGAGTTTCTAAGGGTTATCTTCGGAAGATTAGTTACGCTGTGTTTGGACTAGGGAACTCTATGTATTTGGATAACTTCAACAAAGTCAGTAGTATAAACTGCATTATAATATATCTGTACTTGTCAGTTATCTTATCAATTGTTATTTCCTCCAGGCTGCAATAGAACTTGACAGAAATCTCCTAGAATTGCAAGCACACCCAATTCTCCCCTTGCAGCTCGGTAACGAAAATCCTGTTGACAGCGAGTTCGGAAGTCTTGTAGCGGATTTCAACATGTGGAAAAGACGAATATTGAAAGCGCTTTTGAGCAATAAGGCAGAGCATTTTTATAAAACTTCAAATGACCAGGAGGAAGAACAAAATCCTCCTGTAAGTAGGGAGGCCTCTGCAGGAGAAGAAGAACTAGTTGAATCCTCATCTGATGAGGAATCAAAAGAAGAAGACGAAGGGAAATCCGGGGTCTCTCGTCGCAAGGTTAAACCAAGTGAGGAAGGAAGTTGTGGAAGTGGTCCTATCATTGACACGGCCAAGTTAGGGAAATCCAACTCATCAGGGCTAGTAGATCTAGAGGATATTGGATCAGTGGTCAAAACGGCGAGGAAGAAGATCGCAGCAGATAAAGCTGATCATGCCAATGGAGTTTTGAAGGAGATGATTACCCCAGAGTTAAGACAGGCTTTGACTAAACAAGGATACAAATTGATTGGTAGTCATTCTGGAGTGAAACTTTGCCGTTGGACCAAAGTAAGTAACTTTAATTATGAACTGATTCCTTCCCCTCATAAAATTGTTGTTTTTGGAAAGTTGTAGTAAAATTGTCCATTTGTTTTTCTAGTCTATGCTGAGAGGCCGAGGTGGTTGTTACAAACACTCATTTTACGGTATCGCTAGTCACCAATGTATGGAGGCCACTCCTAGCCTTGCTTGTGCTAATAAGTGCGTATTTTGCTGGAGGCATCATTCTAATCCAGTTGGAACGGAGTGGAAATGGCAGATGGATCAACCAGAAAAAATTCTTGAAGGTGCTCTTAGCAATCATTACAAAATGATCAAGGAGTTTCAAGGAGTGCCTGGAGTCAGTAAGGAAAGAATAGAAGAAGGCCTTAGAGCAAGGCATTGCGCTTTGTCTTTAGTAGGAGAGCCAATAATGTACCCGGAAATCAATAAGTTCGTCCGGCTCCTGCACGCAAAGAAAATATCCAGTTTCCTTGTTACAAATGCTCAGTTCCCCGATGCTATTAAGTACGCTTGAGAATTTTATAGTTGCACATTCCACTGTCAGTAGGAGTAATGGTTTGGTTTGCTAACTTATTATTTTGTTTGGGATGTTTTTTAGAAACATGTCCCCCGTTACCCAACTGTACGTCAGCGTGGACGCTGCTACAAAAGAAAGTCTGAAGAAAATCGATCGTCCGCTGTTCAGAGATTTTTGGGAGAGATTCTTGGACAGTCTGCGCGAACTTAAGGAAAAGGTTAAGTTGAATAACACTACCAACTAATGATCAATTATAACATAAGGCTCATCTTTCAATTTAATTGGACTTATCTTGCCTTATCTTTAAACAGGGCCAGAGAACAGTTTACCGGTTGACACTAGTGAAAGATTTCAACGTTGCTGAGTTAGAAAACTACGCTAAACTTGTTGAACTGGGAGATCCAGACTTTATTGAGATCAAGGTGTGTAGCTAACGGGAAACGAAGTTTTCATTTTTAAATATACCCATAGTGAAAAGTATGCTGATTTGGTATTTTTTTTATTGAAGGGGGTTACATATTGCGGTACATCTAAAGCCAGTACTCTTACCATGGAAAATGTTCCCTGGCATCAAGAAGTCGTCACATTTAGTGAAGGTTTATGCAGAGACTTTTTACAAGACTATGAATTGGCTTGTGAACATGAACATTCCAACTGTGTTCTGCTCGCAAATAAACGAGTAAGCCAAACTAAACTATTTGCAAAGTGTGTGACCGAATTTAGGCTTTCCCTTAATTAAGTCATTCTTTTTTTAGTTCAAAATCGACGGAGACTGGCACACCTGGATAGATTATGCCAAGTTTCATGAGCTTGTAGCCAAATACTACGAAAGTGATGGAAAGGAAAACTTCTCTGCGCTGGTGAGTTTATTGCGACAGTAATTTATCATCAAAGCTATTTTAAAATATCCAATATGAGCGTTCCACAGTGTAAGAATTTGTACTGCTTTTTCTAGGACTATGCAGAAAAATCTCCATCTTGGGCAGTTTATGGAGCCACAGAAAGAGGGTTTGATCCAGAGGAAACACGATGGATGCGAAAGAATAACAAAAAAGATCTTTCAGGCTGTTGAGTCTTCAGTTTTTTAAATTACACTTTAAATTACAATCATCTATGTTTGTATTAGAGTTATTTATTCTTAACTTGTCTGTACATAATTAAAAAATATATTTAAGTATTAGGCACGGCGTAGCAAACCACTATGCCGTAACTATATACAGTAAAATTACTCATCTCCAATTCCCTTCCTTTTGTTTTAACGGATTTGTGAATTGAATCTAAAGGTGATATAATGTTAATATCTTGTAAAAACTAGTAGTTGTAGCTAATACAATTATACGAATGCTATCTAACAACCGAATAACTACGACAGCTCATGTTTGATAAACTGAAACATCATCAAACAAACCTCCTCCGTACTTATGTCAAAACTGTTTAGTATTTGAAAGTATTTATATAAAGTAAAATAAAAAGTAAAATATTACGGAGCTGTATTTAAGGAACTATTTTTAAAACCCTCTATCTAGGTCTAACTTCAACCATGACTTTTAGTGACGCTTAATAATGCTGAATGTCCTGAATTTCAAATCTGCAAAACTCAACATTCAATGCTCCATGTATCATGCGTTCCTTAATTAATTACTAATTAATTAAGTAAGATTCGTAGGATTATTATTACCCTAAATTATTGTCCATATGCCGCGGCTTATATATATATAAATATTCCTAAAATCTATGATATGACCTTAATTATTCGAAACTTTAATCTAAGCTCCGACAGTTCGAAAGGAATGAGGATCCCGAACGGGAGTAATTGCAAGAGTTTTTCTGAGTTTCTTCAGATCCCCTACAATCTTACATCCATTTCCCCATCAATCTATGACCTTATCTTTAGTATTAATTAGGTCAAGACCCAATGCCCGATTGGCCACAATCCCTGTTATCAAGACATCCTCAAAAGAGACGAATGGGCTGGTCAAACCCATTTTGTAAATTCTGCTTATTAAATTCCCATTAATTATGTAAAAGACACCGGAAAGATGACTAGGAAGGATAGAGGGGACCTTTCCAGAATGAAGTTGGAGTGTAGAATTTCGAACCGAGGTTTCGAACAGGTTGAGGGAACATGTATACATTTCCAACGATAAAGAACTTATTACTTTGTCTCGAGATTAGATAAGCAGCTAGAAGGGGGAGGTTTACGAACACGTCGTCATCACATTTGATAAAGTATGGCAGAGTTTGAGGGGAGTTTTTGTGGATTTTTAGGTAGAATTTCATAACTCTTAGGACCTTGATTGGAAGTTTGTAGTTTTCTTCGAGGTTGTCCACGACCATGTCTTGGAATTGGGTGGATTGTGCTTCCACAAGCTAAGATAAGAGGTTTAGGTATGACTAGGGGACAAGAACTTAGAAGGGTTTACTAGAATTAAAGGGATTTTGAGGTTTCTCGAATCTCATTCCATTTATTGAAGGCTTCTGGGAGGCTCATGACAAATTAGCAGGGCCAAGTTGGGCTAGTTTCGAGTACAACGATTAGGATTAATTCCCTTATCTCAAGTCTACCTTTTTGGTGCATGATTGATAACATTAAATTAAAATTCTATAGTACAATAGAGGGATCTCCTTATACTCGCTAAATTCTCGCCCACATGCCGCAGCTTATGCAATCAAAATGTCCAGAATACTACTATAATTTACTATGGATGGAGTGGTTTTATTAGTTGGTCAATTGTTTGCTCAAGAATTACATACATTTCCTTCTACTGTCACTGTCAACTGTGGGATATTTATTAGAGACAGAGTGGTTTGATTGATCCCTAACTCAAACTTCTTTACGCCTAGCATAAAGTTCAATCTGTTGGTCAAACTCCTCTGAAAGTATTTTGAAGTCTGTCAGTCCCTCAGAATCGAAATACTTGGCTTTAATCCCATTGAGAACATCATAAAGGGTCAAAAGATGGCCCAAAGGGTCACCCTCCGTCAGTTCCACAACTCGATGCAACCCTGTTTCCAGAACATCGCTGTATTTGGTTTTTGTAGTTCCCTTCTCCAGCTTTGACTTCTTTGAAAGTTTGTCAGCAGCTTCCATGAGATCCGGGGTAAAAACTTGTTGGAAGAATGCCTGTCGCTCGAAATTATTTGCCCTTCTGACAAGATGATTATGGGTCGTTCCATCAAACAAATCTTTCAAAGTTGGAGAAAGGTCTTGGATGTTTCCACAATAGGTTCCAATAAGGATGGTATTGGATCCCTGGATTCTTGACAGAACTCTGTGGAACAGCTTTCCGTAGTGCTTCGCAAATTCTTTTTCCATGCTGCCGATACCCGGAATGAATAGGATGGCTGGCTTTTCTGCAGCTCTGACTTGGTCCACTGTATGTGTTAAGGCTCCTAGGAGGGAGTAACGCTGGATTAGATTGAAGGCTTTGTCCTGGTCAAATATATATGTATCCATCTTGCTCAATAGGGGATCCGATAATAGGCCGCGCATTATTGTGAGGTTGGTAAAATCCTCGAAGTCTGCGTTGTTGGTGTCCCAAACGAGCAATGATTTCCGTCCCACGTACGGAGCGTTGAGGGCCATTGATTGAAGCAGTTGCGGGCGTAGTTTTGTGAGGATTTCTCCAATAATGTTGTTTATTAGGGGATGAATCTGTTTTATGGGCGGTTGAGTAACTAATATTGATGACCCGAACACGTTACTATCCGATGGTGTCATCTGCTGAAGGGCTGTCATCCAATCCTCCCGAATGATAGTTACTTCGTTGGTCTTGGTCTTTTCTGACCGCGCCATCATGACGATCAACGTGTCGCTGCAAAGCTTCTCTAAGTCTGCTCCTGTAATGGAAAGGGTTATTAGAATGTAGAATAAAGATAGAGTATAAAACTGTCATGGTTTGGTGCGTGTGGGGTTAAATTACCTGTGTATCCCACTGTTTTTTTGGCCAG